>JAABOM020093544.1:0-28068 GCA_011800125.2 Solanum clarkiae
TATTCTTTTTCATATTTTGATGTCTTGATAAATTATTTTATGTATTTAATTTTTGTGCTTTTTTATTAATTTTTGAGAATTATTTTTTTTAAATTTTTGGTAATAATAATAAGTTAGATCTTGTGTAGCCTACAGATAAAATTAAAAAAATAAGTAATAATATTATTTATTTAAAATATAATTTGTTAAATTAACTGTGTAATTACATTTGTTCAGCCAAACAAGACAATGAAAATTACACTGTAATTACATTTTGGCAGACAAATAGGACAATGAAATTACCAGGGTGTGTAATTACAGGATGTGTAATTACTACCCTGGTAATTACACCAATCTCAATTACCAGGTGACTTTCCAAACAAACCCTAAAAGTGTACCTCTTCCAAAAGATTTCCCTCCTTTTTTTTTAATTTCAAATTTTGAAATTGCTCCTCCCCTTTATCATTTTTTCATTATTTCTTTCTCTCTCCATATCTTTCTCACATATTTTCCTCCTCCTCCTCCTCCTCCTCCTCCTCCTCCTCCTCTTCTTCTTCTTGTGTTCTCTCTCTCTTCCACTATTTTTTTTCTTCTTTTAGTCAACTATGTTGATGTCATTATTATTGTCAATGTTCGTAATTTTTTAGCGTATTTTTTTCCTTTTTAGTCTTTATTTTTACAAACTAGTTTACTTTAGTTTAAATTTTTTGAAGATTTTTCTTTTTTGTCATTGAAGAAAATCTGCAAAATAGAATTTTATTTTTTTAAGTTATTGAAGAAAACCTATACATGCAACAATTGTTGTAGTTGCTGAGCAATTGCTGAAGTTTCTGCAGCAATTGCTGAAGTTGCTGCAACAACTACATTAGTTGCTACAACAATTTCAACAGTTGTTTAAGTTGTTCCAGCAATTATTAAAATTAGTTTAATGGCTTTTGCATAATTGATCTGATGACTTCAACAGCTGTTTGATTTTTCGACAGGAAGTCAGGTGAAGAAGAATGGGTGGTTATGGCCACAAAGGAGGTGTTGATGGTAACAACGAAGGTGAAGGTCATGGTTGTTGTGACATCGGTAATGGAGGAGAAGAAAGTGGCAATGATGATGGTGGAGGAGAAAGAAGAGAAGAAAAAGGTAGTGGTGGAGGATGAGAAAGTGGCGATGATGGAAGAAGAAATGGTGATTGCGATGGAGGAGGGAGTGGGTGGGATGGAGAAACATGAGGAAAAATTGGTGGTGGCCAGAGGTTGTGACGGCGATGACTGCAACAAAGGAGGGGAGTGGAGGGGGAGGGGGCGAGAACAAAAGGGTGGGAAGGGATGAAATGGGGATGGAGAAAATATGACTTTTGTGTAAATAATAAAACTTTGGGATTTTATAATTAGTGTCATTAGTATTAATCTTAAGATTGTCACCTCTACTCAATAATTAAAAACTGTGTCATTTTTTTTTTTAAAATTTTGGGACTCTTTTGTCACCCTTAATTAACTCTCCCAGCCTAGATGAAACGTGATTCAATCTATCTCTTTTTACAAATTATTATTTTTTAATTCTACTATGCATGTTGCATTATCTTCATAAAATATTATGAATATATTGTCTCATTTCAAATTATATTTTTCTCGAATAAGATGTATCATCGATTTCAGTCATATACATTCCCAACTTACTTTATGAATAACTATTATCTCATCATGATTACTTACTTTATGAATAACTATTATCTCATCATGATTTGATAGAGCATTTATGATAAATTGCTTTGTAGAACTTCAAGATTTGACAATACTCTCACATATAAACACAAAATATTTAAGATCAAGTCTTTTTATATTAGATAGATGCTCTGAGTATTCATAAACTTAATAATATTTTTAACGATAAAGATATTCATATCAAGATTTGCAATTGATCATATTTCAATCTCTCCATCTATGAATAAAATAATAGTTATAACAAGATTTCCAAGTACATTAATTGCACAAGATATGATATTTCAGGACAAATTAAAATTTACAAGTTTTTCATCAACTTCTTTTAGAAAAAATAGTTTTTTTTTTTGCTTTTTGAAAACTTTTCAAGAGATTCAATTCAAGACTTCAACTTGATAACAATATAAAAGACTCTTGATTAACTTAATTCATATGAGATTTATCCAACATTCAATACTTATCCATTCAAGAACAAATTGCGAGAGTCAGATTTGGGATTCTCCTCTTCAAGTTCCATATTCTATATTTCCAAATTAACTTCATATCTGTTCAAGTTGCCTTTAATTTTGGATTTTCAGATTTATTTTCATTGCTCTATACAAATTTGAGCTATTTAGAGTTCTTCTCAACCAATTTCCTCTATTTAGATGTATCTTTTTGGCCAAGTTGTTGATTATGTACTATTACATACTTTTTATCTTTTATCCATTTTTGGCCTCGTTTATTTCTGTCCTTTGACTATTTATCTCTTGATCAATTGGACAATATTTTAGTATATCTCATTATAGTTACTTTTCTTGGAATCATTTATTGTGAAACTAAATTGATTTTCTCTTCTTTTACTTGTTTGTGTGGAAGTTAAAATTGCTCATTATTATTATTTTTTTGAGTGTTTATTATTGTGCATTGTTCCTAGCGTATATTTTATTGTTTTGTATACTATTGTATCTTCTTGATCTTCTGTAGTGTATTGAGTTAATAGTTCTTAGTTTAGCAGCGTTAAGGTCTGATGGTGGATTAGGGTCATGTCATTGGTAAGGGGCGGAGGCAAGGGGTATAGTGGTAAGAGGGGCACGAGCTTACTTAAGTTAAGAGTAGAATCGTGGAACATAAGATCACTTACAAGGAAGTCCATAGAGTTAGTGAAGAGTCCTAAGAGGAGACAAGTTAATATAACAAATGTTCAGGAGATCAGTTGGGTAGGTACTAAATTTCTGGACGTAGAAGGGTTTAAATTATGGAACTCTGGTGGCTCTAGGGATAGAAATGGAGTAGATGAGAACCTTAGGGAGTATGTGGTTGGGGTTAGAAGGATTAATAATAGGATGATGTAAATTAAACTTGTGATTGATAGTCATATGGTGAATGTACTTAGTGCCTATGTGCCTCAAGTGGGCCTAGATGAAGAAGTCAAAAAGCTCTTTTGGGAGGACTTGGATGAGGTTGTGAAAGGTATATCAGACATAAAAAATATTTTTATTAGAGGAGATTTTAATGGGAATATCAAGGCAACTTCTAGTGGTTTAGACATTGTTCATTGAGGCTTTGATTTTGGGGAAAAGAATAGAGGCGAGACATCTCTCTTGGATTTTGTTAAAACTATTGAGTTAGTAATTGCTAACTTATGTTTCCGTAAGAGGGAAAATCACTTGATTACCTTTCGTAGTACAGTAGCTAAGAGTGAAATTGATTACTTACTCCTCCAGAAGAGTGATAGAAGCATTTATAAGAGTTGCAAGGTTATTTCGAGTGAAATATTTTCACTCAACATAGGCTTCTAGCGATGCACTTAGAAATTAAGAGGGATAAGAGGAAAAAACTATGTATGCCCAACCATGGATTATATGGGAAGGCTTGACTCTTGTCCATTTTCTGGAGATGGGGGAAAAGTTGAGTCGTTTGGGAGCTTGGAGTAGTAGTGGAGATGTGAATACTATGTGAAACACTATTATTGATTGCATTAGAAAAGTAGCTACCGAGGTACTAGAGATTTTGAGAGGGACCTTTGGTGGACATCAAGGTGACTGCTGGTGGAATGGAGAAGTTCAAGGAAAAGTGAAAGCAAAGAAGATTGCCTATACAAAGTGGTTGGAGTGCATAGATGAGGATGAAAATGAAGGCTTAAGAATATCTATAAGACGGTGAAGACAGAAGCGAAGACGACACTCACAAATGTTAGTATATCAACGTTTCAATGCTTGTATGTTGATCTAGGTGAAAAAGGTGGCAAACTTGCTTTTATAAACTCTTAAACGATAAAGGGGATAGAAGTATTGAGTTGGTGATTTAGCGTACTCTGATAGTTACCGGGATTTTGCTTGTTGTATGCGTTTCAAAGCTAAGGAGGCTAGACATGCTATTAGTAGGATGAACAAAGGGAGAACGATCGAACCCGATAAGATTTTGATAGATTTGTGAAAGAGCACGATCAAAGATGGTATGGAGTGGTTGACTAAGTTACTTAATGCTATTCTAAAGACTGGTAAGATGCCTGATGAATAAAGGAGTATAATGATTCCATTGTACACGAACAAGGGCAATATTCAAAATTGTAACAATTATACGGATATCAAGTTGCTAAGCCACACTATGAAAGTGTGTGTGAGAGAGAGAGTGGTACAAAAGAGGAGGATAAAAGGAGTGTTTATATTTGAGAATTAGCTCGAATTCATGTTGGGACAGTCGACTATTGAAGCAATTTCTCTTGTTCAGAGACTAGTGGAGAAATATAGCGAAAGAAATAAGGATCTTCATATGGTGTTCATTGATCTTAAGAAGGCATATGACAAAGTTTCGAGGGATGTTCTACGGAGGTGTCTAGAGGAGAAAGACGTTCCAATGGTATGTATTAGGGTGATAAATGACATGTATGATAGAGAAAACTCGAGTAAGAATGGTACAAGGAGACTAAGAGTATTTTCCTATTGAGATGAGACTTCATCAAGCATCTATGTTAAGCCCTTTGCATTTTGCCTTACTAATGAATGAGCTGACACAACCTATTCAGGAAGAGGTTCCATAGTATATGCTATTTGTAGATGACATAGTACTTATTGATGAGACTCGGGATAAAGTTAATGATAAGTTGGAGGTTTGGAGACATACTTTGGAATTTAATGGGTTTAAATGGAGCAGAAATAAAACATAATACTTGCATGCAAATTCAGTATTTCGAAGAATGAAGCAAACATCGAAGTGAAGCTTGCCACTCAATTTATTCCCAAGAGAGACAACTTTAAATATCTTGGGTCCATCATCCATAGTAGTGTCATGACCCAAAATCAAATCACAACTAAAGAAAGTAAAATCAAATAAAAGCAACCATAACACGTAAGTTAAAAAATTCCAAAACTTAGTGTCATAAGTACAAGAGCTTCTAAGTATTATAAGTAAGTAAATACAAGCCATCTCAAAAGAAAATACATAGTCTGAAATAGATAACAATAAGAAGAAGTCTTAAAGAAACATCGGCAACTCAAAATCTGAGTCTCACTATTGAATCTGGTAATGACAAAAAACACTGCACAATAGATCAACTACCCCTATGGAGGTCCTTGTGCTTAATCTGCTGGGAGGAAACAAAGTAAAGGTGAGTACAACAAAATGTACTAAGTAGGATTAACTGACTGGGTAGGAGAAATTTAATAAGCATATATAAGAACATTTATAGATAACAAGTACAATCAATGATGCAATGCGAATGGGATGTATGAATGCAATAGCATCGCAGACCATGTCTGAGGTGAAATCACGATTGTCGCAGGGCCGATGTACATATCTATCGAGCTAAACTTACCAGATAGAATATGGGGCGTCACAGGCCATGTATGTGTAATCATGATCGTCGCAGGGCCGGTGTACACATCTATCGAGCTAAAGATACAAGATAGAACTTCATGCCGTCGCAGGCCATATATAAGGTGGAATCACAATCATCGCAGAGTCGATACACATGTGCAATATGAGATGAATACATGTCAATGCCACACATCAAGTATATAACAACCATATGATAATATGACAGAGTAATAATAACCATAATATCAGAAAAGGCAATATCAAGTATCTCAACTGGTACCATAATATCATCAACAGTCTCAAATCACCATACAATCGTCAATAGGCAAAATACTAATAAAACCAAACTCTGCAAGTCCCAAAATATGCACATGATTTTTGAAGGTATCACAATTACCATCAATTTACCACAAAACTCCCCAAATGATATCACAAGTCTCATATTATCTCAATAACATCCAAAATATCTCAAATTTTAAGAATACATCTCAATTTACCAACCAGGTCACAGTTTACTCCCGTTCCAACATAAACATATCACATAATTACCAAAATACTATCATATCAATCCAATTACTCATGAAACATCCTAAATCTTATAATCATCACATAAACAAATCCAATAAATCAAATCCAATTCCAAAAAGGTTAGCTAGAGCTACCTCGATGTCGAAACTGCACTCGAACCAAGCTTTCGATCAACCCAAGCCTTCAAATGTTCCCTAAATCAACCAACCATTATCAAAAATAGATATTATGCGTCAAGACATGAATTTTGATACCTATATTGACACGAATTAAACATAGGAGGAAAATGATCAAAATTAGGGCTAAATTTCAAAGTTTCTAAATATGAAAATTGATTAGAAACTATGATTCTATGCGAGCAAAGGAGTTCGTGTGTGAAAATTCCACTAAAATCATGTTCAAATTGAGGGAGAAATCAACGGTGAAAGTTTCCAATTCAAAGCCACAATAATCCCAATTTTAATCATCCAAATCATGAAATTCAAGACAAAATCAAGATAAAAGCAGTAGACATTAATTAAGTTAAAGGAAGAAAGACTTACCCAAGAGTTTTCCATAAAAAGTCTCGTCAAAATCGCCTCAAGGAAGTTTGAAATATTGAAAATGGTGGAAAACTAATGTTTTCTCATGTTTAAAACTGATCAACAAATTTAATACTCTGCGAACGCGAAGTTCAATTCATATAGACCTTCGCGAACAGGCTGCACCAAAATTTTTTGCACCAGCTCTATTTAATTCTTGAAATGGACCCTCGAGGTTCATTTAGACCTTGATTTATGCGAATCATACATGTATTCATACCAGAAATGATGATTCGTGTCACGCTCCAAGTCCCGTTAAGGCGGACTAGCACCCGTTGCCGATAAGGCTCAGGAGAACCAACCTATATCTATGCATTTTCTATATATATTACAAGGGATTTCTACATTCAATATACCTTTAAGAAAGTAAACAGTAATAACAAGCCAAAAAGAAATGCATATGGCTAGGCCATTGGGGCCAGAGTGTCTAAAGTACGAGACATGACCACACTTTAATTTACATAGTCTACAACTCCTCTAGATAAGGAAAAGTATCTGATAAGGGTTGAGATAGGCCCTGCCTCTAATAAAGTACAATACAAAAATATAAACTCTAGGCACACACAAAGCTTCGAAGCAACCTGGAGATTGGTAACAACAACTGGATATCCTATACTCCTACTGGGGAGATCTACTAGCACCTGTACCTGCAGCATGAAATGCAGGTCTCCCGTAAGAGACATCAGTACGAGAAAATGTACTGAATATGTAAGGCAAGAAATACTATATATGAAGTAATAACTCAAATGAAACCATGCACTAGTGTAAGGGTAAGATACCACCTTTAGTTATATTGCGGGATCATGTACTTTATGTTCTTTTTATTACTTTACCTTTACAATATAATCTATGCACAACATGTAATACAAATGACCAGCTGATCAGTGGTAAATCTATATCGGGATCGGCCTTGCCTAGGCTTTTCCTTTAACCCGTTGGGCTACCCCCGTGAAAGGATCGACCCTAGCTAGGTGATTCTTTCACCCTCGGGTTACCACCCATCAATAAGCAATGTACTTTACTTTATCATTCAATTACCTTTGAGATGATTCTTTTGGTGGTCGTAATATTGGAGCTGTAGGTCTATAGATACAACATATGACATGTAAATATTCTCAAAAGACAATGCCATAATGAAAGGTGTAGGTTACACAAAAAATGAAATATATCGGAGGTAGAACAACATATGAACTTTATTTAGTAGAACGAACTCGTGTATCTTGGTATCCAAGTATGTATGCAGATTTAAAGGTGATTATGTATGAGAGCATATGAACATGTGAAAGAGTGAAGACACGGTTAATAGTTGAGTCGGAGTTGGTAAGTGCCTTTTATGTGCCAAGAGGGATATATGTTTCATGCCAAATAATACGAAATTAAGTAGCCTTACATACCTCGCTGTACAACCTCGCTATTACCTCGAGATAACTTTCCTTTCCTCCGTATATTTATCTACAACATAATAGATGATAAAATTAGCATTAGCAACATAGTAGGTGATAAAACTAGAGCTAATGAGATCGACGAATTTTTGATTAGGCACTCAAAATTCAAAATGCTATAAAAACTTACTTTTTCAACAACTTAAGCTTCCAAAAATACCAAAACTCATATTTTTCACTTTTAAAGCACAAGATTTTAATTCCAACCACACAGATAGTTCAAAATAGGTCCAAAGCAACTTACGAAAGGGTAAAATAGTAATTTTTACAGATAAACTAGAAAATGACCAGCAAGGTTATTACATTATTCACCACTAAAAATAATATTCGTCCTCAAACATAAAGGAAAAAAGGTACCTAAAGCCTCAAAAAGGTTGGGTATCTGACCCGCATGTCTGAACTCCAACTTCCAAGTAGCCTCCTCAACAGAATGGTGACGCCACTAAATCTTCACCAAAGGTATATCCATGGTCCTTAACCTCCGGACCTGCCTATCCAATATAGCTACCCGCTCCTCCTCATAATACAAGGCTGAACCCAACTCAACTAGTCATAAGAAATCACATGTGACTCATCTGGAATGTACTGGTAGAGAATAGAGACATGACACACTGGATAAATTGCTAATAGTCTCAGTGGCAATGCCAACTCATAAGTGATCAGTATATAACTTACACTCATTTATTACTCTTTTCTTATGATTTTGTGTTGTTAATTTCATAACTTGAGGCTAATTATGCTTTGAATGGTGCATGTTACAGGTACATATGGTTTAGATTTGGCTTTTCTAAGAAGAATTGAAGTTGGAGCTGAATTGGAGCCAGAAGGAGCTTAAACTACATAAAATGATACCTGGCAGCAGTTATACTCTGCAAACACGGCAGTCAGGCTCACAATCGTGGAGTTGTGGCATTTAGAGATGCATGAATGCTCTAGGGCTAAGTGCTAAGGCAGAGCAAAAAGAAATATAACTCTTTGCTATCGCGGAATGCTGAGCGCGATCTCAGAATGTTATAGTGACCAACGTTAGGGTAGTTTTGAAAATTCACCAATTTTAATCCCAAATCATATATACGCGCACTCCCAACCATTGCTATTTATACATTCAAATCTAAGAATAGAATACAAACATTCTTAAAGAAGAAAAAATACCTTAGGTAGATTTTATTTGAGAGTGAAGATTTACAATAAGTTTTCTACAAATTCTTGTGTGTATTGAAGAGTGTGGGCTTCACTTATATTTATCTTTCACTCACACTTTCTTTCCTTATTTTTGAATGATTAATTTGTAGATTTAATTGAGCTTGGACTATAGTTTGTATATAGGTCTTGATTATTTCTCTTGCTTTTATGCTTAGTTGATCATTTACTTGTAAAATCAAATGGGTTTCTCTCAAATTTCTTTGATTGTTTGAATTGGTTTATGGGTTCATGCATATATTCATGTATAACTTAGATTTGAGGTTGCAAACTTGAATCTAGCTTAGATATTCAATTATTGCTTTAACGAGTGTACCTGAAGTGAAGGATTGCATGATAGTCATGGGTTTATGTGTTGACAGCCAAAAGAGACTCAATGGCTAAAGTCTTGGGAGTTTTGCTTTGAGGTGCTCAAACCAAGCATGTCTTTGAGTAGTTCGTGTAACAGGCCATAGTTGGCCCTTGTGAAACATCACATTCATCCTAGATAAGGGGTGATTACAAGCAACCTATCCTACCCATAGTGTTAATTTGATGCTAAGGTGATGGATTGATTGAGTTTTGATTGATTCCAATATCCCATATCTCTTATCCTTACTTTGTTAATCCTTACCCAATTTTCTTAGAAATAGTTGTTAGGTTAGTTTCCACATTTTGTTAGAATACTTGCTTGGTATTCACTTGTCGAGTCAAAATCTAGTAACCATAGGTCCTTGCTTTATTCGATTATCGACATAGTATTTCTTGTAGGATTGGATCCCGACCTCCAAAGTTGGGTTATTATGCTGATGATAACTACCCATGCTTTCTTTGAGTAACCAGGTTGAGCGACATAAAAAAATGGCGTCATTGCTGAGGAACAATAGGCCTATTGAGTTGATTTAGGACTTGTAGTTTACTCTTTTTGATTTGTTTAGTCAGTACTTCTTTTTGTTTTCTTTGGTTTTCTTTTTTTTATATGGCTAATTGTGATGAAAGCTTGCTTGATGAATGTAAGCCCTTTTTCTATCTCCTTCAGAGTATTGCACTTCATGGTGAGCAAAATGGTGTTGAGTACATGAATAGGGATGAGAGTGTTATGAGCCAAGATTGGCTCATGAACTTGAGTCTTACACTTGCCAAAAAAAGTGGCTAAACGACACCAATTTCTCAACATGGGGGATGAACTCAAGAGCTTGTTTGTTGCTAGAGGTTATGAGTTGGATCGTTTGTAATGGGAAATTAATGTTTTGGAGGTCGACTTGAAGCTAAGCAACAGAGTAGGTGAGGCTCCCAGCTCCATGCTGATCAACGATGAAGTAGAGTCTCAAGAAGAGAAGTGGTGCTTGATGTGGAAGAGGTATGGGCTAATGTATGACATCAATGCTAATAATTATCCAAGAGGCCAAAGATGAGGAAATGATACTAAAGTTGCAAGAAAAAGCCATGGAAATCTTAAATAGAAACTTTAGTTCATTTGAAGTTAGGAGTGTTTCCTGCTTAAAGGTTACAAAATGTGAAGTTCAATTTGAAAGAGGCCTCTTGACACTCCCATGTCTACCCAACGAATCCAAAAGGAAAGTTGATGACAAGTTGGGTAGACAATTCAAGTCCTCAAAGTGGAGAGATCGATGGAAGATGTTAATGGCTTCTCATCACCCTCCTCATGAGCTCAAATGGTAAAACATCTTGAAATTCGAGAAAAGATTCACTGCCTCAAAGTAGAAACACAAATGGGTAGTGAATCAAGTTTTGTTCATTATTTTAATAAATTTTTGTATTTAAAATTTTTAGAGTAGTTCCTTAATTTTAGTTTTTGATTTTTAGCTAACCCTCACAATTTTCAAGTCTTTGGTAATGGTCTTGTATAGGTTTTGAAGTACTAAGACGTTTGGATTTGAAGAAATGGGTGGAAACACCAACAAAAATTGCAAAAGAATGAAACTAGGCTATTTTGACCACACTATGGGGCCCAGGCATCACCTATCAGCAAAGGACGGACTACCCAAATAAGCCTGGGATCTTCTAAAGTTATGGAAATTGGCCAAAGGCCTGGCACTCAGTAAAGCTCTGTGAAGGCGGTCTAGTTCAATGAACGTAGAGTGGGGATTCAATGATGTGGTATGGTTGTGCCTTACTTTCCATGAAGGCGGAACACTCAACGGGTGTCATGGATGAAAAGACAAGTCATTTTTGACTTTGTCTGATACATTCAGAAAAAGAAGAGCATGGGCATAGCTAATCACAGAGTGAGGTAAAATCATCCTTCAAGAAGTTTTGACCTCATAAATCTTTAAGAAAGGCTAAGTGCTTCTCTCTTCATCCTTTTTAGTTCTTCAATCAAATGTATGTTCTTCCTACCCCTTCTCCATTCTTCCTCATCAATAGAAAATTTTGCAGCCATGAAAATGACTTGACCAGTAGTGAACGCCAATCAGCTAAATTCATTATTTATGATGTCACACTATTATACCAATGCTCTCTTTCTCCATTTTTGTTTTCTTGATAAGAAATTATGTTCACTATGGTGCCTCACCTCTAGGCATTTTTTAGAGACAATTTGTGGGCTTAAATGCTAAAAATTGAAATGAATTGTGAGGCTAACTGAGTGAGTGTTGCTTGGGTATTGTTTGTATGCTACTGGAGGTTAGATGTGGGGGTGTTATTTTGTCAAGTCAATGTTGTGAATGTATACTCCTCATGTATTCGACAATATGCCCCTATAAAAAGTGATGCTGATGACTTTTATTTTTCACGAACACGGACACTTTGTCGAGAATGCGATGCCATGGAAATTCTTGGCTCTTTATGATCATGGATAACCTCCCACGAAAGGTGGAAGCCTAGAGTAACTGGAACTCTGCGATCGCACCTGTGTGGTCATGGACATAGAGAACAATAGTTTACTATGCAAAAAAATAGCAAGCTTCACTGTTTAATCCAGATTACTTCCAAATAACTTCCATGGTATAAATTCTTTCTAACGCATGGTTTAAATCTCTATAAGATATTTTTGTTGTGTTGATTTTGATTGTAGGTCTAATTGGTTAAAAATGGATCCCGAGTAAACACTTCATGAGAATGAAATCTTTCCCGAAGTGGGAGAAGAAGCCTACTTTGATCAAAGCCATTTTCTCTCAGCCAAATATGCCTGAAAATATGTTGGGCTAACGCATGATAAGAGAAAGGGGGATTTGCTTGTACAAAGTGGACAAAAAGATGTCGTATTTCTTTGGCCGGCTCCAGACTTCAGGTTGCCTGTGCTTTGCAAATGAACCTGTCACTATAGTCACCGAGTTCTATGCCAATGCCTCGGAGACTAACTTTGGAGAGGAAAAGGCTATGATAATCCGAGGAGTGAGAGTTGATTTCATCTTGGCGACTATCAATGCGATCTATGGGGTGCCATGTGCTGACAACTAGGTGTATAAAAAGAGTTATCGAGAGTTGTGTACTCAGTGGTTGTAGACAAGTCGCATGTGGAGTTTTTTTGGAGTAGTTCACTTCACATAGAGATATTAACTCACATGAGTTCACGGTGGAAGCTAGATGTTGGCTTTCCATCATTTATGCTCAGGTCATTCCCTCTACACATAACTCGGAGGTGATTTTGGACCATGCACTTATATTGCCGCTATCTTGGATGGTCTTCAGGTTAATGTGGGACAGATTATAGTGGATCAGATTGCAGAAGTGGCCTAATGGAGGGATAAGAGCTAGTGTACCCCTCACTAATTTCTAGACTATGCTATGATGCAGGGGTGTTTGTCCGACCCATTAGTGAGGAGAAGAAGTCAGCCAAAGATATCTATCTATTGAAGAAGAGTGGATCTCCAAGGGGACAAAGAAAGAGACGGGTTGATGTTTTAGATCCCCTTTTTGGGTAGTTCAAAAAGCCAGGATTAGAGGCGGGAGGTCTACTTCAGGAGCTATAGATCTTTTAGTTTCTTTAGGACCACTTCAGTTTGGTCCTCCTACCATAAGATTCTTGTCCTCCCAGATTTATGGGATGGATGAGTAGATCAGGCAACTAGTTGCAGCCCTTCCCACAGGACCACTAGGAGCTATAACAGATGATCAACCTACAGTTGCATCAGTTATAGATGCTCAAAGAGCTATGAGTGATGGGCTTGAGCACATGAGCCGGAGGTAGGGAAAGTTAAAGCGGAGACAGAAGAAGTTCAGGAAGCATGAGAAAAAAAGAGCGAATTCCTGAACAATATGATGGGAAAGTTGAGGCAGCTGCGTGGGTCCAATTTTTCAGATCTTGATGATGAGTTGACCATCTCTTTGGGCTCGACTGCCGAGTGATTATTTCAGGGAGTCCTTCCTATTCTACTCTATTTGTGATTGTGCTGTGAGGACATAATAACATATTTAGTTGGGGTGCTCCTATGACTTGATTTTGATTATGTCTCTTAGTTTTTATTTTTATATATTCTTGATTTGTTAGTACATGTAGACTTTTGCTTACTTTGTATTGATGATATGCTCTTGTTGGGCTTAATTTTTGTTGACTATGGTATGGCCTAGTTGCGCTTGTATATATTATGTTTGGTTTAGCTGTTTTAGTATATTTGATAGCTTCTTATTTTTCTTTTTAATGGAGTGTATAATCGACAGTTCCTGATGATGGATTGAGTGACAACATTCTAAAGGGAAAATTATCGATTGGGTTTGTGAGTGCATGTAGAACATGATCTTTCGTGAAATTTGAGTTGCCATTGACTCTTGTTTGAGCTATACATTGGGATTGTGACTTGCTTGGTACTAACATATTTAGTCAAGTGTTGTGGATTATGAAAAAGACATACCCCTCTAATTATTGAAAGTTAAATGGTTTTGGGATGATTGGTAAGGCAACACTTTGATTTTTTTGGTGACACTTACTTGCTATATAAATATATTTGAGAAATGAGTCCCCTTTTACTTGACTAAAGAGTTATGTTGATCCTTTCCGGCTTAATTTGCATATCATGTGTATTGTGAATTTTTGTTTTGCCCCTTGTATGCACTTGTGTCACCTAGAACTTGCCTTGTTGATCTTGAAATGTTTGTCTTGATAGGCTTTGGTTGGAAAAATAACCTTAGGCATTCTTTGGTTTGAATGAAGTCCACTTAGCCTAAATAGCCACCAAATGCATTGATTTTACCCCTAGTGTCCCTTTTGAGCCTAATCCTTTTTATTGGCAACCTTAAGTACAAGACTTGAACCTTTCTAGAAAAATATCCCTCTTTTGAACCTTTGTCCCTACATGAGTTCTACATTTTTGTGACAATTGAGGCTTTAAGCCTAAGTTGGGGGTGATGTGGGAGAAAAAGGAAGGGTGTCTACAACTTGGAGGCCTGCTAAAAGAAAAAGAAAAGGAAAAAGAAAAGATGAATGGAGGAATGAAATGAAAAGAAAAAAAGTTCTTTCAAAATGAAAAGAAATTGATGAAAAAGTGCTTGAATGAAAAAAATCATCCAAAATGTTGAAAACGGTTGCACGTGGGGCACCTAAGTGAAAAAAAGGGTTAAATGCGCAGTGGTTTGTACATGGGGTTTAAGGAGAGTTGATCACTATTGTCCAAATTGTATCCTACCCTACCCCTAAGCCTACATTAGAATCCTAAAAAGCCTTTTGAGATTTCCAACGAAATGCAATTGAGCTAATGTTGGTTGAAAATAGAGGCAAGCCTATGGTGTGGCATTTGTGCACACAAGATGTTCTTTTGTTGAGTGTGAGTGTTTGAGTCCTTGTCCCTTGTTCATTGTATATACTTGTGAGTATTTTGGGGACTTTCTTTCTTTTTGTGAGGACATGCATATTGACATGGATTGGTGATACATACTTGTGAGTGTTTATGCATATTGACATGGATTGGTGATATTGGTGCTTTTGTAAGTTTGAGTCAAGTGGAACTTGTTAGTTGACTAGGAGATTGAGTCACTCCTTGATAATTTGTGTTGTTACTTGGTCATCCTTAGAAGTTTCCTTTGAATTGAAAAATATGCTTTTGAAAAGTGAGGGAGTTACTTTATAGGCATCCATATACTTATGGTAATTGTTGGTGCCAATCATTGTCATGATCATGATTTAATTTTTTAAGTGAGTTGGGACTGTGTGCTTAAAATGCTAGCCTCTTGAGTTTTGTTTTGTTTTACTTGAGGACAAACAAATTCTTAAGTTGGGGGTGTTGATGAGTGTACAACTTACACTTATTTCTTACTCTTTTCTTATGATTTTGTGTTATTAATTTCAAAACTTGAGGCTAATTATGCTTTGAATGGTGTATGTTATAGGTACATATGGTTTAGATTTGACTCTTGCTGAGAAGAATTGAAGTTGGAGATAAATTGGAGCCAAAAGGAGTTGAAACAACACAAAATGATACTTGGCAACAGTTACACTCCATGAACGTGGCCGTCAGGCCCGCGATTGCAAAGCCGTGGCATCCAGAGAAGTGCGAATGTGCTAGGCCCAGGTGCGAAGGCAGAACATAAGGAAACATAACTCTTTGTGATCGTGGAATGCTGAGCGCGATTGCGAAATGTTGCAGTGACCAATGTTGGGGCAGTTCTGGAAATTTACCATTTTCTGTCCCAAATCAAATATACACGCACTCCCAACCTTTATTATTCATATATTCAAACCTTAGAATAGAATACACACATTCTTGAAGAAGAAAAACACACCTTAGTGTAGATTGTAGTTGAGGGTGAGGATTTAGAGCAAGTATTCTACAAATTCTTGAGTGGATTGAAGAGTGTGGGCTTCATTTGTATTTATCTTTCACTTACTCTTTATTTCCTTATTCTTGAATGCTTAATTCTTAGATTTAACTGAGCTTGGATTATAATTTGTATAAGATTCTTGATTATTTCTCTTGCTTTCATGCTTAGTTATTGATTTACTTGCAAAATCAAGTGGATTTCTCCCAAATTACTTGATTGTTTGAATTGTTTAATGGGTTCATGCATATCTTCATGTATAACTTTGATATGAGGCTTCAAACTTGAATCTAGCTTAGATCTTCAATTATTGCTTTAGCGAGTGTAGTTGCAGCGGATGGTTGCAAGATATTCATGGGTTTATGTGTTGAGAGACTCAAAAGGCAATCAACAGCTAAGGTCTTAGGAGTTTTGCTTTGAGGTGCTCAAGCCAAGTGTGTCTTTGAGTGGCTCGCATAAGAGGCTGTTATTGGCTGTTGTGAAACATCACCTTCATCCTAGCCGAGGTGAGATTGCAAGCAACCTAGCCTACCCATAAAGTTAATTTGATGCTAAGTGTAATGGATCGATTGAGTTTTGATTGATTCCCATATCCCATATCCTTGCTTCGTTTCTTTATCAAACCTTGCCTAATTGTTCTTTGGTGTAACGACCCCAAAAAGTGCCCGAAAATGTGCCTTAGAAGTGTCTGAAATCGTAATTTCCATATATCTCAAAATCTGTGTGTGATATCAAATATTTGACTACATATTCTTGTTCAGGGGGTAAAAGTAAGTAGGAAAAGGGTCTAACTCGATTTTAGAGCGAACGATTCACAATTTCAAATTTCAAAGTGTCAATTTTTGGAGGGGTTTTTGTTGCTGGCGCGAGCGCCATTGCACATTTTTGTACCAGTTTTCCAAGTTCGGTCCAAGAATTTTGAATCGTGGGCCTAAGTGTTTCCATACGTGAAAATACCTATACTTAGTCATTTTTCACCCTCATATCATTCTAAACATTCCCCAGTACTCATTCAAACACTTAGCCAAATATTTTAATCCCTAATTCAAGTCTCAAAACTCATCCAGATCTCAAGGTTCTCATACAACCTTTAAGTCTCCATCTCCAATCTTCATCAAGTTATTCTCCAATGCTAAGGTATGTGGGTTTCTTTCATGGTTTCTTTCACCCATGACACCTAAGCCTCTTTTTACTCTAAATTGCATGATTTAAAGTTGATTTACTTATGAGTCTTATTTATTATGAAATTCACTGCACACTATGTTGGGGTTTATTAAATTGTGACTGTTTTACTATATTTTAGGCTATGAATCTAAGGTCTACTGTGAGATTTGATGAAAGTTTTTGATGTTTTTGTTTGAGGGTATTACAAAGTATCTACTGATGGTTTTAAAATGAATTTTCTTACATGATTTCACTCTTGAATTGCATGGTTTTACACTAGTATTACACAACCGCCAAGTGTTTGATAAAATGTCCGATTATGGTTTTCTTGAGGAATTGAAGGTCCAATGCATGTCTTATGAGTTGAATGAGTATATGATGATGATGAAAGGAACATATATATGTGTGATTATATCATGTAAAGCACCTATGATATTGAAAGTGATTGTTGGGCTCTCATGTTGTTATGTTCTTGGGAATAGTTAATGAGTTAATGAGTTCTTACGCTAAGCTTTATGCTCTTGTAAATTGTGAAGCCTACTAAAAGGGCTTATGGACTATGTTATATGCTTTACCTTCTAGTGCAAGGCCAATTCCTACGTGTAGAGGCTATGAACTATGTTGTACACCTTACCCTCATGTACGAATAGATGCTACTCACTCATACCTACATGAAGGGGTTACGAACTATGTTGTGCTCCTTACCTCGTGTATTTGAGGTTATGCAAGGTACACACATGTAGGGGTTATGACTTATGCTACGTTCTACCCTCATGTGCTATTCACTTACTCATTTCTACTTGTAGGGGTTATGAACTATGTTGTACCCCTTACCTTCGTGTATGATTTGAGGTTATGCGATGTACTTATATGTAGGGGTTATGAACTATGTGGTATGCCTCACCCTCATATGTAATGTAAGGCTATGTATTATATCATATACTCATTTAGGGGTTATGACCTATGCTACCTTCTACCCTTATGTGTTGTTCATTATTTCATGTACTACCATTACTTACTAGTAGGTTATGAGTCATGCTATATTCCTCACCCTCTAGTATAAGGTATTTGGATGATCTAAGTATGTCTTCTTATTATGTTAAACAAGTTATGCAAGTATGGTTATTTTTAAGCATATTTTACATCAAGCATTGTTCATGCATGCCATGTTGCTAAGATACTATCTTTTGCTATAATTATGCATTTTGATTATATTGCTATCTCTTGTTGCATTGCATCCTACATACTTAGTTCATTCCAACGTACTAACGCATACTCTATGCCTACATGATATTATCATGTAGCAACTGGTGCCCTACTTGAGTATCTCTACCCACATGGCTAATACCAATTCACTCAAGCTTGTTGGTGAGTCCTCTATTCCAGAGACATTGCTTATGATCTCTTACTATGTTCTGAACTACCTTTCTTTTATGTAAATGTTGACTATGTGGGTTAGCCCAGTTTCTTATCTTGGCCCTCACTCTTATCCATGTATTAGAGGTGTTATTAGACATGTCATGTGTAATGTTATGATTATTGACTCTGTCTTGACTCTTTTGTTTACGATATGAAAGATGTCCCTTAGCCCTGGTTATCCCTATTTCTACTATTTGATGCTATCTTATCGCTTCCGCGACCAAGGATGTGTAATGATGTGCTATAGGCTTGCTCGGGGTCCCTTCGAGTTCCCCTTGCGCCGTGTCACGTCTAGGCCTTAGGCTTGAGTCGTGATAAACTTGGTATCAGAGCACTAGGTTGTTAGATCCTCTGAGTCTAACACACTGCATTGATTAGAGTCTTATTCATAGTTGCGTTGTGTACCACAACTATGAGTAGGAGGCTGTGAGACGTTTTAGGAGATGTTTCCTTTCTTCATGTTCTAAGTCATGCTATCGAGTTGAAGTAAGTCCTTCCCCCCTAACAATTGTTCTTTTCCATGCTAGTTGATCATGCCTAATAGAAGAGATAGAAGAGCCCGCGTCCTCGGGGGACAACCAACTCATGGTGAGCTCCAGGATGCTTTCACCTTGCTAGTTCAAGCTATGGCCCATCAAGTTAATCACGGGGCCTAATCCCCTCATGCTCCTACACCAGCATCTCGGGTGAGATACTTCATGAGAATGAACCACCGAGTTCTATGGGTCAAAGGTGGATGAGGACCCACAAGAGTTTATTGATGAAATTTATAAGGTGTTGGCCATCATGGGTGTTATATCGGAATACAAGGCGGAGTTGGCAGGTTACCAACTCAATGGGGTAGCACAAACATGTTTTACTCAATGGAAGGAGGAGAGGGGAAACAATAATGTGGTTCTATGGGAGGAGGTCAAGGCAACTTTTCTTAATCAATTTTTTCCTCTTGAGCTTAGGGAGGCCAAGATGGTGGAGTTTATGAATTTGAAGCAAGGAATAATGAGTGCAAGGGAGTATGCCCTCAAGTTCAAACAACTCTCTAAGTATGCTCCTCACTTGGTTGTCGACCCAACGACTAGAATGAACAAGTTTGTGATGGGTGTTTCTGATTTGGTTAGTGAACAATGCCATCCTGCTATGTTGATTAATGATATGGATTTGTTCCACCTCATGATTTATGCCGAACACTTGAGGGTGAGAAGCTTAGGAAGAAGAGGAGTGGAGAGTTCAAGAGGGCTCGGTTTGAGGATGACTTGTTCTAACAAGGTATCGGATTTCACGGACAAGGGTCTTCTAGTGCTACAAACAAGAGGCTTGTTATGGAAGGAATGGATAGACCAAGGTTCTAAGGAGGCGATGGAGGAATGAGTTTTCCAAAATGCCCAAAATATGAAAGGCATCATCATGACAAATGCTTAAAGAATTCAAGGACGTGTTACCTGTATGGGAAAGAAGGTCATAAGCTTATTGATTTCCCTTATGTCTGGAATAAGGGCAAAGAGGGCCTTCCTCGAGGACAAAGGTGGTCATGTGAATCAAGAGGTCCAAGGTTGCTATATTAATCATGGAGGTGCTCCAAGACGTAATCGTTTCTATGTTGTTCAAAGAAGGAAAGGGGTGGATAAGGCACTCGACATGGCTATCGGTATGTTGAAGTTTCCTTTTTGTTGCTAGTGGGCTTCATGTGTGTCCCAGACGGTTATGTGGAATTTTGTTGTCTATCCCATTAGTGAGTCTGTTGTTGCTAGAAAGGTCTATGAAAATTGTTCCGTGGTCATGTTGCATTTAGGTCTTGACTTATGATTTGTTGGATTAGATATGGTCATTTTGATGATTTTACTTGGGATGGATTAATTGCATGCATGTTGTGTCTCAATTGATGGTGGGGCCCATAGAGTTAGATTCCAATTCCCTAATAACCCATTAATGAGTGGGGGCTTGTAAGGGGTTGTGAAGGGGTAAGTTCGTTTCTTATCTTAAGATGCAATTGATCTCTAAGGGATTGCATTTACCATCTTGTAAGAGTTAGGGACATTAAATCTAAGTTATTTCTATTGAGTTTTTTCGATGACGAATGAGTCCTTGATGTCCTTTCCGATATCTTGAATTTGGGGTGGTGTCTTTTGGCTTGACTTATGCACTGGTCATGTCTATAGGTCTCATGAATAGGGTCTTTAATCCCTATCTTGTTACGTTTATGGTGGTCCTTTGTGATGATGTGTTGATTGCTTTCGAAAGTGAGGAAGAGCTTGTGAATCATTCAAAGGTGATGTTGTGAATTCAGAGGAGGTGAAGTTTCTTGTTAATTATGAAAATGTTAGCCTTTGGGTGGCAATAAGGTGGTTGGAGGAGTTCACCGGTTGACTAGGTTGGATGAGGTTGAGGATGGTCGTGTAGTGGCTTTGATGGTTCTGAATCTTCTATGGTTGAAGGGGGTTAGTTAAGTAAGGCTTTGATTTCCGTCTTGTTAGAGTTAGAAGTCTTAGTGAGGGATCATAGAGGGGAGGTCTTCTCCCAAGGGAAAGACGGTGACTTTCAGTACTAAATAGCTTATGTGTGTGTTTAAAGTTGATTGATAAGGATGTGATGTTCGTTAAGGCTCTTTGGAAGGTTCGTCTAGTCGAAAGTGTCTTTCGGTGAGCGGGCATGGAGAAATGATATCCGTATCTCTTTCATTCTATTCAAGATTATGTTGACATGTCAAGTCCTTTCATGATTCCAAGCCTTATGTTTCAGCCCCTATGTCATTTGCACGCATCCATGTTTATGTTAACAAGTTCATGATGAGTTTTGACACTTACATTGATATTTTGAAAATAGTGTTTTAAATGTATTGTGGTATTCTTGTTGGGGTTGATTTTTTCATGATTACTCTTCTCATATATGTCTCTTTGACATTCGGGGAGGAATGTTCCCAAGGGGGAGATATTGTAACGACCCCAAAAAGTGCCTGAAAATGTGCCTCGGAAGTGCCCAAAATCGTAATTTTCATATATCTCAAAATCTGTACGTGATATAAAAATCCGACTTCATATTCTTGTTTAGGGGGTCAATTGAGTGGGAAAAGGGTCTAACCCTAATTTTAGAGCGAACGATTCACAATTTCAAATTTCATAGTGTCAATTTCTAGAGGAGTTTGCATGTTGCTGGCGTGATGCGCCAGTGCACATTTTTGTGCCAGTTTTTCAAGTTCGGTCCAAGACTTTTGAGTCTCGGGCTTAAGTGTTCCATACGTGAAAATACCTATACTTAGCCATTTTTCACCCTCATATCATTCTAAACATTCCCCAATACTCATTAAAACACTTAACCAAATATTTCACTCGTAAATTCAAGTTTCAAAACTCATCTGAATCTCAAGGTTCTCATTCAAGCTTCAAGTCTCCATCTCCAATCCTCATCAAGTTATTCTCCAAAGCTAAGGTATGTGGGTTTATTTCATGGGTTCCTTTCACCCATGATACCCAAGCCTCCTTTTACTCTAAATTGCATGAGTTAAAGTTGATTTACTTATGGATTTTATTTATTATGAAATTCACTGCACACTATGTTGGGGTTTATGAAATTATGACTGTTTTACTATGTTTTAGGCTATGAATCTAAGGTCTATCATGAGATATGATGAAGGATTTTGATGTATATTGTTTGAGGGTGTTACCAAGTATCTATTGATTGTTTTACAATGAATTTTCTTACATGATTTCACTCTTGAGTTGTATGGTTTTACACTAGTATTACACACCCACCAAGTATTTGATAAAATGTCCGGTTATGATCTTCTTGAGGAATTGAAGGTCCAACACATGTCTTATGAGTTGAATGAGTATATGATGATGAAAGGAATGTATATATGTGTGATTAAATCATGTAGAGCACCTATGGTATTGCAAGTGAATTGCTGGGCTCTTAATGTTGTTATGTTCTTGGGAATCATTGATGAGTTGATGAGTCCTTATGCTAAGATTTACGCTCTTGTAAATTGTGAAGCATACTAGAAGGGGTTATGGACTATGTTATATGTTTTACTCTCTATTACAAGGCCATTACATGTAGGAGTTATGAACTATGTTGTACACCTTACCCTCATGTATGAATCTATGCTACTCACTTATACCTACATGAAGGGGTTAGGAACTATGTTGTGCTCCTTGTCCTCATGTATGGTTTGAGGTTATGCAAGGTACACACATGTAGGGGTTATGACTTATGCTACATTCTACCCTCATGTGCTATTCACTTACTCATTTCTACATGTAGGGGTTATGAACTATGTTGTACCCCTTACCCTCGTGTATGATTTGAGCTTATGCGATGTACTCATATGAAGGGGTTATGAACTATTTGGTATGTCTTACCCTCATATGCAATGTAAGGCTATGTATTATGTCATACACACATGTAGGGGTTATGACCTATGCTACCTTCTACCCTCATGTGTTGTTCATTATTTCATGTACTACTATTACTTACTAGTAGGGGTTATGATTCATGCTATATTCCTTACCCTTTAGTACAAGATATTTGGATGATCTAAGTATATCTCCTTATTATGTTAAACAAGTTGTGCAAGTACGATTATTTTCAAGCATGTTTTACATCAAGCATTGTTCATGCATGCCATGTTGCTAAGATACTCTCTCTTGCTATGATTATGCATTTTGATTATATTGTCTATCTCTTGTTGTATTTCATCCTATGCACTTAGTACATTCCAATGTACTAATGCATACTCTATGCTAATGGCGACTGCCCCTGCTTCCTTTGAGTAGCTGGGTGAAGATATATCAATAAGCCACCTCACTTACCCTTCTCAAGATCTCAAATGATCCAAAACCCTAAGGATGACCTTGAGTTTCTTCCTAAATCTTATCACACCCTTCATAGGTGATACATTCAGCCACATAGTATCACCAACCATGAACTCAAGAGGCCTGGTCTTCCTAATAGCATAACCCTTTCGGTGGCTCTGGACTGTCAACAATCTACCTTGAATAAACCAGTCCTGATCCATAGCATCTTAAGCAAATCCACACCCAACACATCAGTTGAACCTGAATCTAACCAGTCGATAGGCAATCTACACCTCTGACCATATAATGCCTCAAATGGTGTCATCTAGATGATGGAATGATAATTGTTGTTGTAAGAAAACACTGCGATCCTCTAACACTTGAATAGTACGCTCAGACAGTCCATTTGTCCAAGGGTGGAACGTTGAACTCAAATCCAAACGAGTTCCCAAACCATGATATAGAACCTTCCAAAAATAGGAAGTGAAAAAAAGGTCCTCTGTCCGGCACTTAAGATACTAGCACCCTGTGTAACCTAACAATATCTCGGATATACAATATATCCAATTGCTCTGCACTATAGCTAGTCTTCTCCTGGTAAGAAGTGATCTACCTCAGTCAACAAATCAATAATCATCCAAACTGAATCAAACTTACCCAAGGCCATGGGAAAACTAGTAACAAAATCCATCATGATACACTCCCATTTCCAATTGGAAATAAGCAACTTTTGCATCGACCCTCCAGGCCTTTGGTGATCATATTTAACTTGTTGATTGTTTAAGTACTTTGCCACAAACTCGACAATATCTCTCCTCATCTCATACCATCAATAATATTGTTTCAAATTATGATACATCTTTTCCACACCGGGATGGATAAAGTACTTACCACAATGAGCCTTCTCTAATATCATTCTCATCCAATCTCTTACCTTAGGCACACAAACTCTCGCATTAATCCTCAAAATACCCTCATAATCAATAGTAACTTCTTTTGGCTCACCCTTCAACACCTTATCATGAATCAAGCATAATCTAGCATCATCAAATTGGTGAGCACACACCGGATCATGTAATAAAGACCTAGCCTCCACAAAGGCTAGAATACTTTGAAGAGGAGAAATATCCAACCGTACCAACTGTCTAGCTGGTGACTGAACCTCCAAAGCTAACGATCTCTCCTCAGCCCTCAAGAACACCAAGCTCCCTATACTAGAAGCCTTTCGGCTCAAAGCATCTGCTACCATATTTGCCTTGCCCAGATGATATAGAATAGAGATGTCATAGTCTTTAAGCAACTCCAACCACCTATTCTGTATCATATTTAAATTAGGCAGAGAAAATATATACTTGAGATTCTAGCAATTGGTAAATATCTCACAATGCACCCCATAGAGATAGTGTTGCCACAACTTCAACACAAACACCACTCCAGCTAGCTCTTATGCACCTACAATTGTGTGGAAGCATTGACGATCATTTTTCCCTTTTGCATTAATACTCTACCTAAAACTACTCCAGAAGCATCATAATATACCATAAAAGGTACTCCCTCCTCTGGAAGAGCAAGACTAGGTGCTAAGGTCACTAGATCCTTGAGCTTTTGAAAGATCACTCACACTTCTCTGACCACTTAAAAGGCACATCCTTCCGAGTAAGTCTAGTCAATGGGGCTACGATAGAAGAGAATCTATGTATGAAGTGTTGATAGTACCCTGCTAGACTGATAAAACTCCAAATCTCAGTCACAAATATAACAACTCGACCTAGGGGCCTAGTCATCACAAAGAGGAATGCGGTACCCGAAGAAACTTCACCCAAGCCATCTTAAGCATCTCAAGTATTCATGGACATTTAGTGAAAACAATTTGCGAAAAATTAAGGGAAAGGCGCTATGGATCATTTTAGCAATGAAGCAACATTAAAAAGCAGTAGAAATAATTAACAATCACTTTATCCATAAGTATACTATCTACACCATTGACAGATGGGACCAACAATGGTCGATCTCCATCAAATAGAAAGAAATCCATAGTAGTGCAACGTAGAAAATAAATTCTTCAAAAAAGCTACAAATACATCATCTCAAAATAAAACTACCGATACACAATAGAATGAAAAGTAGAGAAGTCCCGAACTGCGGGCTCACCATAAATAATAAAGCTAGTCTCGATCAATGAGTACTAGCCATGAGCCAATGGAGGAGTGTTTGTCCCTACTTGGTTAAATGATGCAGGCAAAATATGCATTAGTATGTTAGAATATATGATGTGCTGCCAAAATACAACACTTTTGATGCTTAAAATATAGAATTTTATGTGTTCTCAATACAATCTTAGTTTGTTTTATGTGTTTTTGTGTTTATATTTGCACGATGGTTAAATCATGCTGGCCAAATATGCGTTAGTACGTTGGAATGTATGATGTGCTTCCAAAATACAACACTTTTGATGCTTAAAACTTGAAATTTTTGTGTGTTCTCAAAGCGATGTTAGTTGGTTTTATGTGTTTTTGTGTTTATATTTAAAGGATTACATGTTGGCCTTGATTTTGGGAAAAAGTGCAGAAGTTACTGATTTTTTGCTATTATACGAGACCTTTTACGGGCCGTAGATCATTCTACTAATCGTAAAGTAGCTTTGTGAATAATTCTAGTGAGGGGCTATTTTTTGAAGTTGATTCTACAAACATGCAAATGAGTTGTAGAAGGTTTTACGAGTCGTAGAAGATGGTTCGTGCCCTGAGGATCAGAGATTCGAACTTTCTGAAGTTTCATAAGACGAAAACCCCTTTACAAGTCGTAAACTACTTTACGAGTCATATAGGGGTGTCGTAGAGTTGACGTCCAAAATTCCAACAGCTGAGTACGAGACTCTGATTACTGGCCATGGAGTGCAGTATGGCCCATAAACCCCTTTCTTATGGCATGCCGACCTTTCGCCTATTTTGTTTAGGACTTGTATTTTACTTATTATAAATAGGTTTTTAGGTTATTTTTCATAAGTTTTTGCCTAGTACTCCGAACTCAGTAATTAGAGAGAGAAAATTATGAGATTACATTAGAGAGTCTTTGAGAACACTTGTGTTTTAATTTCATCTTTAAGCTTGTGTTTCTTATTGAAGTTGGATTTTCCAGTTCTTAATTCTATTCTATAAGTGTTCAATTATGTTTTCTCAATCTATAATTCTTGTATCTACTCACAACATGAGTAGCTAAATCCGTAACTAGCATTATGGGAACCATGAACAACTAACAAAGTAAAACAGGATAATTCATAATTTTTGAAAGGTGTGTATGCATGTATTAATTAACTCTCTTTGTTTTGCAAGTTTTCTGATGGTGGCCAATATTAGAACCCGCCCAGTGTTGCTAACTGGACCAAGGTAGTAATGAATATAAAAGAAGATTAACTAATAGAATTCATTGATGTGTTCTCATCTAATTAACCAAACATGGACAAGGGGAGGTTGTACTGAGACTAATAGGTAAGGATTAGTAATACACACTAAGAAAATGGGCCAAGTCACATAGTGACATTTACCTCTCACCTTTGACCAAAGGGCCTTGTGAACATAACTTACCATCCTGCATGCTACACACTAGAAGAGAATTAGGTTATCTAGTGATATTGAGTTGGGAATAATGGGGAACACAATATCTTAGTTTCTCTCCATATTGAATTTTCTTTTGTGTGTGTTAGTTTAGTTATAATTTTTATTGATTATTGCAAAATCCCCCCTTAGTGAAGTAAGTTGGTTAACTACTCACATTGCGATCATTGAATTCTCTTGAGTGTACGTATTCCCTGTGGGTTTGATCCACACATTTGTTAGGTACTATTTCTTGACAACGATCACTTTATCCTCTAAAAAGGAGGTGTAACTTAAGGGACTTCAATGTTCTAAGTATGTGAAATTCAATGCATGTATGAAATTATAATGCCATCATTCATAAATATAACTTATAAGTACATATAAAGTGAAAGATACACAAAGTGAGCTGAAGTTTGCACAAGGAAGATGACTCAATATGAATAAGAGTCTATGCATGAGAAATAATAAGTAAGGGAAACATATCATGGGATCATAAACTTGTGGAGTAGACCTTAACTGATATTTAAGACCATGTGAGCTACTACATGGAATCCAACATAACCCCCAATATTGGCACAAAGAGACCACTTGCCAGGTGAAACTCCGTCAACTTTGCATGCATCATATCAACATAAATGACCTACATGGATCCACTAGCCTAGGCTACAAGGGCTCCTATGGTAGCACATAGTTAGGGACATTGAGATTTAACTTCAATGGGTTATGCCTCAGCTAATGGGATGAAACCCAACCTCAAGTCCACTTGGTACTAAGTCATCCCATGAAATTCTTTAAAATACAATTTAGAATCATAAATAGCAATCATAGTAGTAGTTCGAACATTAGGAACCACCAAGTGAGAATTGTCATTTCATCTTTGGGATGTTTCTAAAACATCTTTTAGGGAAATTGTCAACATGCTTATACGTTTGACAAATCATTACTTAAAACTTGACTATAATGCCCTAATCATCATCACATATCATAAAAATTTACTTGAAAAATAGGTAGGCTAGGATTTTTAAATGGAACAATCATAAATCACATGTCATAAGAAAATTTCTCGTTTTAAGGAAAATCGAAAAAACCCAACCTTTATTAAAATCGAGATCCATCATGGAGTCATCATCAATAGTTCAAACATGCGAATATATCTCTCTCTCTCTCTC
>JAABOM020093574.1:0-29284 GCA_011800125.2 Solanum clarkiae
ACCCAAGACAGCTTTCAAAACACGCTATGGCCACTTTGAATTTCTTGTTATGTCATTTGGGTTAATGAATGCACCAGTTGTTTTTATGGATTTGATGAACAAGGTATTCAAGCCATTCCTGGACGTGTTTGTGATAGTGTTTATAGATGATATTTTTGTATATTAAAGATCAGAAGAGGACCACGTAGACCACTTGCGATAGGTGTTATAGACTCTTCATGAACGGATGTTATATGCTAAATTTTCTGAATGCGAATTTTGGCTGAAGTCAGTAGCATTCTTGGTCCATATTGTGTCTGATGAGGGAATAATGGTTGATTCACAAAAGATAGAGGCTGTAAAAGATTGGCCAAGGCCAACGACACCCACGGAAGTTCAGAGCTTCTTAGGATAGGCAGGTTATTACAGGAGGTTTGTTGAAGGTTTTTTTCTATTTTTGCACCTCTAACAAAGCTGACACATAAGGAAACTAAGTTTTAGTGGAATGATGGATGTGAAAGGAGCTTCCAGGAGCTGAAAAATAAGCTAACTTCTGCACCTATGCTAGTACTTCCAGAAGGTACAGAGGGGTATACAGTATATTGCGATGCTTCAGGAGTTGTCTTAGGGTGTGTATTGACACAAAATGGTAGGGTAATTGCTTATGCATCCAGGCAACTATGACCACATGAGAAAAACTACCCAACTCATGATCTCGAGCTAGCAGCAGTGGTATTTGCTATGGAAATATGGTGCCACTATTTGTATGGGGTCCATGTTGACATATATACTGATCATAAGAGCCTGCAGTATATCTTTAAGCAAAAAGACCTAAACTTGAGATAGCGGAGGTGGCTAGATCTAATAAAGGATTACAATGTTGACATACTATACCATCCAGGGAAGGTAAATGTGGTAGCCGATGCTCTGAGTCGTAAGGAAATCATGAATACTAGTGATCAAGCCTTGGTAAGAGAATGATTGACTAAGGATCTATGTCAGCTAGCCAGTTTGGGGGTTCGCCTTCTTGAGACTCCAAAGGAAGGTGTTATTGTGCATAATACTGTAGAGTCTTCATTGGTAATGGAGGTGAAAGAAAAATAGTTCAAAGATCCTATTCTACGACAGGTTAAGGAAAAGGTGAGTTAGGGTACCGTAAAAGGTTTTGATCTCGTACAAAATGGAGTACTTTACTGCCAAAATAGATTATGTGTGCCTGATATTAATAGATTAAGAAAGAGAATAATGGAAGAAGCCCATCATTCCCAATATTCCATCCATCCAGGATCAACTAATATGTACCATGACCTGAAGGGAATATTTTGGTGGGGAGGCATGAAAAAGGACCTTGCAGAATTTGTGGCTTAATGTCCAAATTGCCAACAAGTGAAAGTAGAACACCAAAATCCAGGAGGTTATATGCAATGTATAGAGCTTCCAACATGGTAGTGGGAGATGATCAATATGGATTTTGTTGCAGGTTTGCCTCGCTCATCTCAGAAGTTTGACTCCATATGGGTAATAGTTGATAGACTCACAAAGTTAGCACACCTTTTGCCAGTCAGGAGTGATTGTACAGCTGAAGAATATGCCAAGCTATACCTAAAAGAGATAGTCAAGCTACATGGAGTCCCAATTTCCATTATATTTGATCTATGAGCTCAATTCACTGCAATGTTTTGGAAGTCCTTCCATAGAAGTTTAGGGACACAACTGAATTTGAGTACAACTTTCCACCCTCAAACAGATGGTCAAGCAGAACACACCATTTAGACACTTGAAGATATGTTGCGAGCTTGTGTATTGGACTTTAAAGGTAGTTGGGTGGACCATTTGCTACTTTTTGAGTTTGCCTACAACAATAGCTACCATGCGAGTATCAAGATGGCAACTTATGAAGCTTTATATGGAAGGAAATGTAGATCACCAATTGGATGGTTTGAAGTGGGTGAAACTACCTTACTTCGTCCACATCTAGCATAACAAGCCATGGAAAAAGTTAAGGTAATACAGCAGCGACTAGAAACAGGCCAAAGTCAGCAAAAATCATATGCAAATACCAGGAGAAGAGGACTGGAATTTTCAGTTGGTGATTGGGTATTTTTAAAGGTGTCTCCAATGAAAGGGGTTATGATATTTGGTAAGAAGGGAAAACTGAGTCCACGCTACATAGGGCCATGTAAAATTATTAAAAGGGTTAGACAGGTTGCATATGAACTGGAGCTACCCCAAGAGCTTTTAATGGTTCATACAGTTTTTCATGTCTTAATGCTTCTTAAATGCATAGGTGACCTATCCCGTATCACTCCTATTGAGGATATGCAAGTTACAGAAGATCTTACCTATGAAGAAGTACTTGTTGCTGTTCTAGATTGTCAAGGAATAAAGAAATAGCTTCAGTCAAAGTGCTTTGGAGAAACCGACAAGCAGAAGAGATAATGTGGGAGGCTGAGGATGCGATGAAGTCAAAGTACCCTTACCTATTTGCAGCTAAAGAGGAAGTCCAATATATAGAATTGGAACACTAATACATATGTGTGATTGAATACTTAATGGTGTTGTCAAAAGTGTGAGTAAGTACAGGTTTAAACTTGGTTAAGCTATCCAATTATGCTAACATTTGAGGATGAATGTTCCTAAGGAGGGGGTGGCTGTAATACCCTACACCTTAAAATACTAGCACAATTCAAATTAAACATGACATGGTTTGGTCAAATTAGCGCTAATTTTTAAAAGTGCTTGAATCTCTTGTTAATGGGCTATATGTGCGTCTAATGCTTAAGAGGTTTGCGCGTATACATGTTTTGTCTCATTGAGAAGATTATGGCCTTAAAATTAAGTAAGAGAATTGAGGTACTTGTAGGACTTAGTAATCAAGTAGGTGAGTCACCTACTTGCTTAGCTTAAAATTACTAGCTAAATGGAGATGAGGTTCGACATCAAAATTATCCAAGTTCGATTATCAATAAAATCCGTGTTAATAGTGTAACTTTGGCTTATGTTTTAGTATCATAAATAGGCTATATGTTCATCCCAAGAAGTATAATAAAAAGGACCCCAAATACATCACAATACACTTAGCAAATTGGGCCCAAAACTAAGTGAAAGTTGGAAAATAGGCAGCCCAAGTCCATCAAGTTGGTGCTCTAAAAGGCCCAAATGAAAGGAGAAAGAAGCTGCATCACCTCCTTAGTGAAAAAATACTGAGATTTCCTTAGTTAGGTTGGCCAAATTGCACTATAAAAAAGGGTCTAAGCAGCTCCCAAAGGTCATTTCTCAACTTAACCTCACAAAAATCAGATTTGCTCTCTACATTTCCTCTCAACTTTTCTCAACTTTGTGAAGCAGGCAAATGAATCTTTTAGGGTTCTTAAGGAGACTATGAACCTTTAATAGAAAGGTAAATAATTATAGTTTTGTGTTTAATATGGTTTTATGATGAAAAACAAGAAATAGATGCTAGTTATGCTTGCTGAAATATGTTGAACAGATTCTGTGCAGAAAGTTATTGCACCTTTTCCTTTTGTTTTGGTGATTTCTCTATGATTTTGAAGTTTTATTATGAGGAGAACTTGGTGTTCTTAACATAGTTTGAGTTATAAATATCACCCTAAGGTTTCTTCCCTGATTTTGGTGTCACTTAACAAGCGCGTTTTGTTGCGTTATCTTACGTCGAATGTTGATTAGAACTTGTGGGCCGTTGTATATAAGGCTATTAGCTCACGTCCTTCATGACTTATTGAGTGCTGTTATAAGACTTTTTTGGGTCTGTTTATATGTGTAAATTTTGCTAGAACAGTTTAGTTAAAGTTGGAATAGGTTTGGAGTTGTCGACATCGAAAGGTAGGGAAGGAAGGTAATGTTATGCTGTCCATTTTTAGATTGTGTGGAATTGTGATGTGTTATGCTTTGTGGGCTGTTGTAAGAATGTTATGTCATTGGAAGAGGATGTACATGATGTGTACATGCTAATGTATATTAGAAAATATAATTAGGGACGGAAAAGTTAAAGGAATACGCTCGGGTTTATAAACACCCGCTTGCTGCCCATATATTGTTTTCTTATGTGATTGGGATTCCAAGATGCTAGTTTTATCACCTACTATGTTGTAGATAAATATTTGAAAAAAGGAAAGGTTATCTCGAGGTAGTAATGAGGTCATACAACGAGGTATGTAAGGTTACTTGATTTCATATCACTTGGCATGAAACATAGATCTCTCCTTGGTACATAAAGGCATTCACCAACTCCGACACAACTGTTGACCATGTCTCCACTCTTTTACATGTTCATATGTTTCCATACATAGTCACTTTCAAATCTGCATAAATGTTTGGATACCAAGTTACATGAGTTCTTGTTCCTAGATAAAGTTCACGAGTTGTTTCATTTCATACGCATTTTATTATTTATGTAATGTACTCTTTTTCATTGTTATATTATCTTGTATGATTATCTACATGTCACATTTTACATATACAGTTCTACAACTCTAATAATGTGACTAGCATTAGAACCATCTCAAAGGTAATTGAAAGATAAAATATGCAGTTTTGATAGGTGGTAGACCAAGGGGGTGGAAGTAACACCTAGCCAGGGATGATCCTATCACGGGTGGTAGCCCGAAGGGGTTAAGGAAGAACCTAGCAAAGGGACGATCCCGATATCCTGAGGGGTGGAAGAATCACCTTGCCAGGGAAACATCTTATTACGGGGGGTAGCACCAGGGGTTAAGGAAGAACCTAGCGAGGGACGAACCCAATACAATTCACCACTGATCAGTTGGTCATTTTTATTACAGCTATGTACAGATTTTACAGTACAGATTCTACAGTAAATGTAAAGCAATATAAAGCACACAAAGTACATAATCCCATAGTATAACTAAAGGTGGTCTTTTATGCTACACTAGTGTAAAGTTTCACTTGAGTTGCTATATCATATACAGTGTCTCCTGTCTTACATACTCAGTACATTATCTCGTACTGATGTCCCTTATGGGGAACCTGCATTTCATGCTGCAAGTACAGGTGCTGGGAGATCTCCCCAGTAGGAGTACAGGATATTCAGCTGCCGTCACCAAGCTCCAGGTTGCTTAGGGGCTTTGTATATGTCTAGATCTTACATGGTTTATTACACAGTTGGTTAAGATGGGGCTTGTCCTGACCCTTATCTGATGTCTTTCTTTATTTAGAGGCTTTGTAGACTATGTAAAGTAAAGTGTGGTCATGTCTCGTACTCTAAATATCGTGGCCCCAACGGCCTAATCATATGTATTTCCTTTTGGCTTGTTAGCACTATTATCTTCTTAAAGGAATGTCAAACGCAGAAACCCCTTATAGTATGTATACAAAGTGCATAGTTACAGGTTGGTTCTCCCGAGCCTTATCGACAATGGGTGCCAGTCCGCCCTAACGGGACTTTGGGGCGTGACAAATGTGGGGTTTTACAGAAAGCTCTTGTGATTATTCAATGGATCAACATGAATACCCTAATATTATTTCATATTCACATAGAACAACCGATTTCGAGGAGCATCACAATACACCACAAACACATCTAAGCCCCGATAGAGTCAAAACAGGAGTCGATGTATTCCAGTCTTTCAAAGTTAGAAAACTCTTCTGACACTCATCTTACTATGCAAACTTGGCCTTCTTTTGAGCAAATTTATTCAATGGAGATGCAATGGATAAGAAACCTTCACAAATAACCTATAATAGCCAGCTAACCCAAGAAATCTTCGAATGTTACAAGGAGTCAACGGTCAGGGCGAACTCTTCATGGCCTTATTCTTTGGGTCAACCTTAATACCATCATCGAATATCTCATGACGACGAAAGGCTAATTCACCCATCCAAAAGGAACATTTGCTAAACTTAGCATACAATTATTTCACCCCAAAATCCGCAGAACCTATATCAAATGATCCATATGCACCCCCTCACTTTGGGAATAAATCAGGATATCGTTGATGAAGACAACCAAAAAACTATAAAGAAGTGGCTTGAACACCTGATTCATAAGATCTATAAACATGGCTGGAGCATTAGAAAAACCATACAACATCACCACAAATTCAAAATGCCTATATCTAGTTCTGAAGGTCATTTTTCAAATGTCACACTCTTTGACCCTCGGTTGATGATAACCCAAATGGAGGTCAATCTTTGAGATATCTGTGACTCCTAAAGCATCCTATGGTGATATGCTTGGTCTAATAAAGACTTTCTCCAACAAGTCTTTCAGTTGGTCCTTCAGCTCCTTCTGTTAAGTCTGTGTCATGTGAAGGGGGAACTGAAGCAGGTTGAGTATCGAGAAGAAGACTTATGCCAATGTCTACTTCCATTTTAGGAGGAAAATCAGACAATTCTTTGGGATAAACATCTGAAAACTCATTAACCACTGGAACCACTTGAAGAGTAGGTGACTCAGACTCCACATCTCTAACCCTCACAATATGATAAATGCACCCCTTAGAAATTACTTTTTGGGTTTTGAGATAAGATATAAACCGACCCTTAATAGCAGAATCACTGCCCTTCAACTTAAAAATAGGCTCGTCCAAAAATTAGAACTTGATTTTCCAGGTTTTATAATTTATAGAGGCATATGAAGCATGCAACTAATCTATCCCGAGAATAATATCAAAATCAAACATCTCAAGTTCCATGAGATCACATAAAAGGACTTTATGTAAAATAGGGACAGGGTAACCTCAATGGAGTCTTTGGGCAATAATAGACACACCCACAGGAGTATAAACTAAAAAAAGAGCTCCCTTAGAATTTCTAGACTCAAGCCAAACTTAATAGCCAAAAGAGGAGTCACAAAAGATAAATTTACACCCAGGTCAACCAAAGCATAAGCATCAAAATGAAAGACTTTTAACATGCTAGTCATAATATTCAGAGTCTCCTATACTTTTTGCCAAGCATGTAGAGCATAAAAACTGTTGTTTTTGGGTGCACCACCCTGCGGAACCCTCGGGTGAATCTAGTCTCCCTGAGCCATTTGACCCTAACCCTTTTTAGCAGCTTTGGGACAGTTAGCAATCTTTTGGCACATATCACCACAAGCACTTTAATCTTTTAGACATGCACTCGAGTGATTTTTCCATACATGTCACATTGAGGATGCGCTGGCCCACCTCCAACAGGTGCCTTGGGAGTAGGCACTCTGTTGTTTGCAAACCTTGCATTGGAACCTTGTCCATGTTGAAAGCGACCATATTCGCCACCATTCCTAGAGTTAGAGAATCCACCGTCATATAACGGGTACTCTTGGAATCATTCACCCTGTTCTCCTTGAACTTTTTCCCTTCAATCTGCTCAGCATAAGTCATGAGCCTGGATATGACCATATCCCGAATAAACATAGTCATATGATATTCTTTCCCAACCAAATTAGAGATCCCAGAAATAAATTTGTGCATTCTTGGACAGGGGTTAGCTATTAGCATAGTAACATACATTGAGAGATTTGTAAATTCGAGGGCATATTCCCTCACACTCATACCACCTTGTTTGAGATTGCTAAATTCTGTCATTTTGGCCCCTCTAAGCTCAAGAGGAAAGAAACGGTCAAGAAAAGCAAATTTAAGCTCTTCTTATCTAATCCCGTCATCACCAATCCTCTCCATCAACCATTGGGTGTACCACACTTGAGCCACATCCTTCAATTGATAGGTAGCTAGTTCAGCTTTCTCTTCTGTAGGTCACCTCCATGATAGTCAGTACCTTAGACAGTTCATCGATAAAGTCATGAGCATCCTCATTTGCTTTTGACTAATAAAATTTTGAAAGATTCATCTTGGTGAAAATCCCTCACTCTAGCTGCAGGAGTGATAGCAAGAGGAAGAGGATTGGCCTGTCTAGCCTTATTGGTCACCACTTGGGCAAGCATGGCAAAGACAGTCCTAAATTCATCTTGAGTAACTGGATCTCCTATAGGATCACGGGGAACTTGATCCTTGCTAATCGGGGCTTACCTAGGTAGAGGGTCTCTTCGTGAAGGCATCTTCTGTAAGACATCAAGGACATAGTAAGAGTTAGGAAGTCTTAAGGCATGGTCCAAAGCACCACATAAGACATAAAGAAGTAGGACAATTCCTAAAACGCCATCATAGCCTCCCACTCATAGGTATGGTGTACTTCTCACCCATGAATAGGACTCTACTCAACGCGACATGTTAGACTCCAAGGATCATTTATGAATCTAGTGCTCTAATACTATCTATGACCGAGACCTAGGGCATTGGAGTGACATGGCAAATAAGAACCCAAGAGTCCAGAAACAAGCTTCATAGCATCTATATACACATTATCTGTTCAAAAGCGCGTAATAAAGAAATAAACACATAGTACTAAGGGACAGAAAAGTATGACTTATACTATGGGATTGTCATAGGGTTAGGGATTGGCATTTGTTTACATAGCACATAGCACATAAAAACTAAGGGGCAGGTAAGTGTGACTCACGATATGGGGATAGAAGAGACTTAGCACTTTCTACATTTCCATATTTCATCATGGGTAAGTCATCATATAATCTACATTCAATAAATAGCCATAAGCATGATCTCCATAAACAAATAGCATGACATAGCATAAATTTGTTTAATAGATTACATGTTATCCAGTAATTCCTCTAAGTTGTAGATTGGGACGAGAGCCGAGACATGTATTGAGCTTACCCTCGAAGTAAATAAAACATAAGAGGAAGCAATACAATAGGTAGATTGATTGTGGCTTGTCCTTGGATGATAGAAATCACCAAAACAACTCTCATAATCCAAGCTAACAATCAACAAGTGGATGGAGATAGTCTTCGGCCCTACATGGTTAGATCAAGTAGGCAAAGAGTATGTGTTAGAACGTTTGAATATACTAAGTATGCGGGCATGCAAATGCTTATGACCTCATTAACCACCAACCAATGTAAGGTCACAATGACACATATATAGAAAAGAAGTATATGTACAAGAAAGGGTAATATAGAAATATGTCATGCAATCCATGAGGCATGAATACCAAAATACTTTATACATTGCGAGATTTTGACCTCAACCGACATAAGACTAAGTGAGCTATAACTTGGAAATCCATTGTCTACCCTACAACAGATATAGCGGTGATTTACTTGACAAAGGTAGATCCTTGTCATAATCATCCCATAAAAGGAGCATAAACATGAACCTATGCTAGACACATATTTATCGAGAAGTAGACTTTATATAAGGACCCCTTGGGTCAAGCCCCCACCTTTAATCCCATTCGGTGCTAAGTCAATAACCCACAAGAATATATATGCATATATGTGCTCCAAAAAGAGGCATAAGTCTTCTAAATCATTTTCATGCACACTTAGGCTTAAAAGCCAAACATACTTCATAATCATGCATAGTTGAGATAAAAAGTCAAATCATACTTCATGTCATACTTTCATGCATAGGAATAACTCCTTCTTCTTGCACATAGTGGTGTAAACACCCATAATTGTTCTAAGAGATATATCATAGACATTATGTGATCACATGTCATTCCATAATCGTACTTATCTTTAAATCATAACCATAAAAATAATTGGATCTTAACCCACATAATAATCTTCATGAAAATCAGCGTTCAAGTATGTATATGCCATGAGTGATGAGAGAATAGCATGGGCAATAGAGATTCATACTTAAATCAACACTATGGCATGAAATCCTGGTAGATCCATGAAGAAATTCACATTTATACCACACTTTAGACTACTCATGCCTAAATCAACATTTAAAAGGGACATACACATTCAAACCTTCATAAAATCAATGCAATGCAATGCATCATATTAGGGCTTAAATCACTTTATAAACATTAATTAGATACAACTCATATCTCAATCAGATCAAATGAACATTAATTTATAAGACCCCTATTCAAAGTAAGCTTGAAATTCATATACAAGAAAGTCATTAATGAAATGAGCTTCAACAAGTATCTAGGGGTCCCGCTAAAGAGCCTTATGACTCCTGAAGTGGTTCACAGATTGTCCAGCGGTTTGTGGTGCTGATATTGACTAAAATTCTAGACAAAGTTCTCTCCATGGAATGGAACATGGATCGTGCAAGGGCATACTGTCCGTGCAATTGTCCGTGCAAGTGTTGTAAGTTCCAAGATGGTGATTTCATACTTAGAAAATTATTTTGAGATGACACCTTTGTAAGACACCTCTCTATGGCTCGTGGGAGGTCACACGAGACCCCATAAAATTCCTGAGGTGTCACACGATCCATACATGGACCTTTTGTGCCTTGCCTTAACCAAAATCATGGATGGAAGGCTGGGACACCTTTTAAGGCTCCTTCTATAGCCAGCGGTGAGGACCATGGCTCATTGGAGGTTCCTTGGAGGGCCACCAAGCCTCAAATGCCATTTTAAGCCATACGAATCCATACAACAACATTCTACATGGGTCACACACCTCCAAAATCTTGAATTTTTACGTATCGAAAGGTCTCACGAAGTCTAGATCCTTATATGCAAAGTCTTTGAGTTGATATCCTGTAAGTTCCTCCTTGTCTTCCTAATTAACCACCATAATAGAAAGTACCTTGTACGTCTCATCAATGAATTAGCCATAGAATTCTGGTGGGTTCATCCTTGCAAAATCCCTCACTCTTGAGGCCGAAGTAAGATCATGAGGATTTTGAGCTACTTGGTTCATTTGGTTGGTCACTGCTTGTGCCAATAAGGCATTGACATTCAAATATACCGTCTTCTCTTTGGGGAAGTTGTGGAGGCTAAGGGGACGATTCACCTTGGGGAATGGGAGCTTTTTTCACCGATCGTCATTGAGGCATGATCTACAAGAGCAAAAGACCATCCATTAAAATAAGGGAAACCTTAACTTAAGTCAAAAGCATGACATAGATTATGAAGAAGTGAATCATTCCTACAATGCCCCATAGCCTATCATTCATAGTTGTGGCATGCTTCACAACCATGAACAAAACTCTCCGTTATATGTTATGTTGGATTACTGAGGAGCATTTACAAACCTACTGCCCTGATACCAAGCGTTGTCACGCCCCCAAAACCTAGGGTCCAGACGTGACACGGTGAATGAAGAACCCAAAGGAACCCCAAACAAGCCTCTTAACCATGCATAGCACATCCTTGGTTGTGAAAGCAAAAATTTAAGGAAATACATATAATTTCTAAGGGGAAACGAGATTTTGGAGTCACGTAATATGGGGATTTTGTGGTTAAGAGGATTAGCATGGATCACATAGTAATTAAAGTCTTACGGATAGGTAAATATCACTCATTCTATGGGGGCAATTAGGGACTTAGGACTTTCATCTCATCCATACAACAAGCATTCAACACATAAGAGGGAATAAGGGATTAAGGGAGTGTTTCATAATACATAACATAATAAGAGTCGGGCTCAATTTATACATATCCAAATGTCCAACAACTCCTTTAATGCGAATGGATCAGAGGCCAACCCATCTCCCAGACTCACACACATAAGATAGTATCCAAAAATATACAAGCCCAAATAAGGCAAGAAAGTAAATGGTTATTGTAAATGAAATGGAGGACTCACCAAAAGTAGTCTTCCACGTAATGGACTAACCATGTGGAGAAGGTGGATGGATAGGAGCTCCGATCCATCCATGGTTAGATCATGTTAGCAAAAAGTATGTGTTAGTACTTTGAATGTACTAAGTATTCGGGGTGCGATGCAATAAGAATATAAGCCAGAATTAAGCAATATGCATAATCATAATCAATACATATAAGCTCAATATGTCATGAATGCTCAATACCATAGTCAAATTAGGAATGAGGAATCATGAAATCATATAGTATACCCCATATAGATAAGAAGGTTAAAAAAAACAATAAGACCAAGTGAGCTACTATGTAGAATTTTGATATTCACTCCACATCGGAATAGGAGTGGTCTATTTTTCCAAGGTAGACCAAATACTCACCTTATGGGAACTCTCCCCATTTCAATAAATACTTCACAAACACCTTATGAGAATAACACCCTTTTTGGGAAATAGAAGGTTGAAGCCTCATAGGATCATCAGCCTTTTTGGATATTTAGCAGCATGTACCATAAGGGGAACTCCCCTTTTTCGGGTAGTCAAGCCATAAGCAATTCTCAAGCCTATGGTGGTAACATAGTTAAGGGCCAAAAGGCTACCTACCAAGGTTCACTCAATTCTAGGTCACAATCCAAAGAAATACCCAAATCATATTCATAATCATAGTATATAAAGTGTTAATATATAGTAATACCATCATAGAGTAGCTCACCAAAACCAAAGCTTCATAACATCAATGATAAGGCTACATAATTTTTTTGTAAACTTTTTCAAGATTCTCATACTTATATCATGCATAATAGCCCCTTTTTGAAACTTATATTTTCCATAATGTGCCACAAGACTTTTATCAACATAGAAGCTTGGATTATAACTTTGATCAAAACATGGTCGATACATGTTCATAAGCTTAAAATCATGAGTAAATTCCATGTGACATGTAAAATAATGTCACTCGAGCATTATTCAAAATAACCCACCTACAAGCATCATAAAACTTAGCTACGGTATCATCAACACACATTTAGCTCATAGATTTCACATAACTTTTCAATGCATAATCACGTATGAAGGTAAAATATCATAATTTTCTTCATGATATTATAATGTAAAAAGAGTTCATAAAAACAACCATAATTATACATAACTTAAAAATAGTTGAGCGAGAAAAATGGTTGAACTCGTGGTGGGAAGGTTTCCACAATCAAGTCCACATACCTTGGTGATTTAATGGAAAGAAGCTTAATTTGGAGATAGAAGAATTGAAACCCTATATAACACTTCTTGCTTAAGAGGCATAAAGAACTTGGGAGAGTTTAGGAGGGATTGAGACTTGGAATATTTAAGAATGTAGGCAAATAGGGTCTATTAGGGTTGTATAAGGCTGAAAATTGGTCCTTTATATGTTAGGAATAAAATGGTGTAGCACAGGCATAAAGTAAATAGGAATGGTCAAAACTACCCTCTTTAGAAACATGTCAGCTAGGACCACGAGACCTTGTTTAACAGCCATGGTCCATTTTACAAGCCGTAGGAGAGACGTTTCATCTACTAGTATTTTGGACCCTCAGAGACCTCATTCTACAACCTGATTTACGACTCATAAGTCATTATATGGGTCATCTAATAAGTTGTAAATTGAATACCATAAATTCCCAAATTTCATCAAGTCATCCATCATTCCACCAGCAAAAGTTATGGCTCATGGAAAAACATATAGCTCGTAGAATGATTCATAGGACCCACTGATAGTCTGAAAATTTTTGGAACTTATTCTTTTGCTCTTTAACACCCTTCAGCCTATGGGGCCTGACAACTTGTCAACCTCATGAGCTAGTATATTTCGATAAACTCAGACCTCACACACATACAAGCAAACGACAAGCTCAATATGCATACTTGTCACATGTTTGCTGCCCCAGCCAGCCCTTTTCGGCCCTCTCATAGCCATATACTGTGAGTATTCAGTTAATAAAGAAACTATAGCCAACACAACCTTCAGTGCTACAATTTTCATCTCATATCATCATGTATATAACATTTAAAGATTACAACTACCCATGTACAGCACATATTCCATATCTCCACCCATAATTAATACATTTCTACATGTCCTACTCATATACGGATGCATTTCAACTCAGTCTAAGGTTTAGAGAAGCCTAGCCTACCTGTAGACGATTCATCTCATCCTAAGTCAATTTTCCCAAGCTTTTCCCCTCCAAATCACTTCTCATTGCTGCTCAGTTATTAAGATAAAGTTCAAAAGACCAATATGGTCATATTTTCTAAAAACTATTGAAAATTGTGAAATGAAATAACCCCAAAAACTACCCAAAAATGTGCCTCTGAAGTGCCCGGAATCGTAATTTCCTTATATTTCAAAATTCTTGCGTGATATCAAAATTTTGATTTCATATTCTTATTCAAGGGGAAAAACTGAGTGGGAAATGGGTCTAACCCCAATTTTAGAGTGACCGAATCACAATTTTGATTTTCAAAGTTTGTAGATACCAATGAAGAATCAGGCCCCAAGCGCGACATGCCAGGGGCGTGTCTTATTGTTAAATTTACCTAGTTTTATTAGTTCGGTCGAAGGCTTTTGGGTCTTGGCCCTAAGTCTTTCCACACGTGAAAATACCTATATTTAGCCATATTTCACCTTCATATCATACAAAACATTCTCCAATACTCTCTCAAACACTTAGACTAATATTTCACCCTAAATTTCAAGTACCAAAACTCATCTGAATCATAAGGGTTTCACTGAAGCTTCAAGTCTCAATTTTCAATCTTCATCAAGGAATTGCCAAAGCTAAGGTATGTTGGTTTCAACTGTAGGGTACTTTCACCCATGGTGCCCAAGCATCCTTTTACCAAAGTCTCATGTTTCTAAGTTGATTTACTTATGAGTTTTACATTCACTGAATTCAGCTATGAACTAAGTTGGGGTTTTGTAAAAGTGTGATTGTTTAAGCATGTTTTGAGCTACGAATCTCGAATCTATCTTGAGATTTGATGAAGGGTTTTGATGTATGTTGCATGATGGTATCACTAAGTATTGTTGGGTGGTTATACATTGAATTTTCTTGCATGATTTCACTCTTGAATTTCGTGGTTTTACATTAGCATTACACACTTGCCAAGTGTTTGGTAAAATTTTCAGTTATGAATTCCTGAGTTGCTGAAGGTCTAAAGCATGGCTTATGATTTGAATGACTTTATGATGATGAAAAAAATGTGTATATATATATATGTCATATTTCTCTATAGTGTTGTTAGTTGACTAAGCCTCGCTCGAGGAGTAGTAGGCCCTGATAACCATATTAACAAGTTGGTACCTCGATTGACTCACTCAGGAGGTAGTATGGCCGAGTAACTACATTGAGCAGTTTGTACCTCTATTGCCTTGCTCGAGAGGTAGTAGGCCCGTGTGACCATGATTGGGGGGTATATACCTCAATAACTACATTAAGGGGTTTGTACCTCGATTGCCTCGCTCGGAAGGTAGTAGGCCCGTGCTACCATGATTGGGGGGTATGTACCCCAATAACCACGTTGAGGGGTTTGTACCTTAATTGCATCTCCTAGGGGGTGTTACTCATTGGATATTCTATATTGATAGTCACTTCTTACATACGTATTATGTTCTATGTAGGCATCATTTACTCTAAGCATCATCAATGCATGCCATATTGTTATATGCTTATTCATTGACAATATTTATGCAATTCAATTATGTTACTTGTCTCTTGTTACATTAAATCCTACATACTTAGTACATTCAAACATACTAACGCAAACACTATGTCTACATGATATTACCATATAGGAACTGGAGCTCCCATTGATTCTCCTTCATGTGGCTAGATAGATTATTCAAGTTAGCTTTGGTGAGTCCTCATGTCCGTGGACAATATCTATCTTCTTTCATGCTTATGCTTAGACTACATCTTGTATATTTCAGAATACTTATGGTCTTTACTATTAAGGTGGGCTCAATTGCTTGTCTTAGCCCCCGCTAAGTTCTATGTCTAGAGGTGTTGTTAGACAAGTTATGTATTATGCATGAGTTTTGACTCATCTATGATATTTAAGTATTAAAATCTCTCCCTTAGTCCCAATTTCCCTCGTTTATGTTTTCTCTCATTCTTTATCTTGCTTCTGCAACCACGGATGCATGTATGATATGCTAAGTTGCTTGTTTGGAGTCCCTTCGGGTTCACCATTTGACGTGTCATGTCTAAGCCCTAGCTTGAGTCCCTTCTCTATTTTAATTGGGACTAAAATAGAAAAAATAGGTCCCACGCCCGAAATCCCAAATAAATTTGCAAAAAAATGGTCCCCACGTCACCCTGAGTCTATCTCCAAAAATTCAGCAGAAAACGCACCTCATAAGACCGAGAAAAGGCCTAAAACTAAAGTAAAAAACTTTACAGGAAAACATTCTTTTCAAAACTTTCTCGGTCAAAATTTAAGAAAATACAATTTCAATTAACACCTAGTATACCACAACATTCCTCTCAGAACATAGAATAATTCAGACTTAAGTTTGCTGAATTCTGTCAAGAATTGGTTAAGAAATTAGTGCACAAAGTTTTTACAAATTCCTAGAAGGTAATCGGCTAAAACAGTGAATTTACCTTTGAATACACATCAAACCCAAATCCAACTTCACCGCAATGTTCCTTGTAAAAATTGAGTTACTTGGACCGTTGAATTGTCGAAAATGGACTTGTAAAATTCAATTCAAGACTTGGAGAAGTTTGAAATGGAGGTTGATTCACAAACTGTGGACGCTATATATATAGGCCACATTTATTCTCTACAAATGTGGATCTTTATGGCTCTCCTTCTCCATGTATATAGACTGGACCCCATAAATCCAAAGGTCTTTCTCCTTTGCCTTCCGTGAACGCCGAGGGTTAATTTGCTGTAGTTTTACTTGCAATATCAAAAACATCCCCAGGGCATTGCTGGGCCGTTTGATATCCATTATAGGCAAACAAATAGTGTTACCACATGGATTTCAACATTTAGGATCCAATAGTGTAGTCAAAATTCCTGACAGAGCATCCTACAGAACAATAAGGGTCCTACTTCTTTTTGCCTAATTTTAGCTAAAAGAACTAAAGAGATTAAAATGCAACTGGATCCTCCGTCAACTGACGGAGGGTCATTCAAGATGGTTTTATATGTTCTAGAGCTGATCGCACTATCAGATTTTCATTATGAGCATGTTTAGCTGGGTTTCTACAGAAACACACTTTTTAGATTTCGATATAACTCATTTTGGAACTTTTGGCTCAAATTTATACTACGACCTTCCATCCTCATACCAACCATTCTCTTAGCATAAATCGCTCCGGAACTGATGGAACAATCAGAATCCCATTCTAAGGTCATTATCATGACCCAAGCCTAGGGCCTAGACATGACCGGCAAATGGGGAACCCGAATTGACCCCAAACAAGCCTCATACCATATCATTACACATTCTTGGTCTTGGAAGCAATGCAAAACAATGTAAGAAACATAGACAAGAAAAATTGGGACTAAGGGAGAGAGATCCATAATTAAATAGCTTGAATATTATAAGTGAGTCAAAGCTCAAGCATAATAAATAACATGTCCAACGATACCTCTACTACATAGATAAGAGCGGGGGCTAAGAAAAGCAACCAGGCTCACCCTAATAGTTATACAAACATAAAAGAAAGATAGTCTTAGAATATACTATAATAGAATAGTCATTTGTCCCCGGAATGGAGGACTCACCAAAGGCTAAATTGAACAATCCGCCTATCCACAAGAAGAATCAATAGGAGCTCCGATTCCTACATGGTAACATCATTTAGGTATAGAGTATACGTTAGTATGTTGTAATGTACTAAGTATATGCGATGCAATGCAACAAGAGATAGGCAATGTAATGAAAATGCATAATCATAACAACAGGTATTGTGTTAGCAACATGGCATACATGAACATTGCTTAAGGTAAAACATGCTAGTAAATCATGATAAAGAAATATAACTCAATATGAGAACCATACTCAACCCTTTTTTAGCAACCTTCATGCAATGGGCCAAATTACCCCCACTCACCTTAAGGTATAACCTTTTTGGAGAGTGTTATCAATACACCTACCATATGTACATAGTCTTTTTAGTAAGTAGTATAAAATGTCCCCTACTTTACGTTATCATCTTTTGGGTAGGAGCCGTGATTCATTCTAACTTACAACATGGCTTTTTTAATATAATATCCACAACTTACGATATGATCTTTTCGGTGGGAGCCTTTATTCTTCTACCTTACGGCATGGCCTTTTTGGTGGGGTGTACATACCGTGCGATATAATCTTTTCAATAGGCACAATTAGCTATTCTACCTTACAGCATGGCCTTTTAGGTAGGGTAAACATACCTTACGATATGATCTTTTTGGTAGGAATCACTAACCACTCTATCTTACGGCATGGCCTATTCGGTAGGAATCATTAAACTAGCTTATCAAACCATTATATTAAAATCATCAAGAAAGAACTCCTCATTTTCCCAAGAACACAACAAACACAAGTACCCTACAATCTACATGCAGCACCATAGGCACATTTCCATTAAAAAAACTCATATAGACATCGCTATCATCATCAAAAAGTCATCATATACTTACACTTCCTCTCCTTATTATACATCATAAGCGTATGATTATCTCATCATCATTCCATTATTATTTCATTATCATATAATCATCATAAGACCATTCAACTCATAAGACATGCGTTAGATCTTCAATTCCTCAACAAACCCTAGCCGAACATTTTATTAAACACGTGGCAGGTGTATAATTTGGGTAAAAGACCATTCAATTTAGAGATGCAATTATGAAAGGAAATCCATTGTAAAACCATCTATCAACACCTTGCAACACCCTCAAGACATACACATCAAAACCCCTATCAAATCCAGCATTAGATCCAAGATTTAGAACTCAAAACACGCTAAAACAATCATACTTTCATGAACCAATATCAATGTGCATTAAATTTTTCAATATACAAGACCCACATGTAAAATCAACTTTAAATTATGTAATATTAGTAAAAAGGAGGCTTAGGCACCATGTGTGGAAGGACCCAATGGTTCACCACCACATACCTTGTCTTTAGAGAGCTCTTGAAGAAGATTGGGAATGGAGACTTGAAGCTTGAATGAGATCCTTGATAAAATATTTAAGATTGGTGATGATTTAGGCACACGAATTTATGGTGAAATATTAGTCTAAGTGTTTGAGTGAGTATTAGGGAATATTTATGCTGATGTGAGGGTAAGATAAGGCTAAGTTTCGTTATTTTCACGCATAGGAAGGTCTAGGTCCAAGACTTAAAGCCTTGGACCCAAAACAAAAATTTGGCCAAAATAACACTAGGGCACATCGCGCCCCAGAACAAATACCCACTGTTTTCAGCTCACTTAAAAAACTCATAATTCGATTCGGTTGCTCTAAAATTGGGGTTAGACCTTCTCCCCCTAATTTAGACCCCCTGAAAAAAAATATGAAGTCGAACTTTTGAAATAAGAAACAAATTTTGAGATATATGAAAATTAAAATTTTGGACATTCTAAGGCACATTTTCGGGCACTTTTTTTGGGATCGTTACAGTTGTCTGCCAGGGTTTTATCAAAAATCTCATTTTTATAGTTATAACTTCTCATTAACACACAAACTCGCATAATTCCCAACCAATACCACTCACAACCATTCTAATATCTCCAATAAGTCAGAAAAGGTCCAAGGTCTCCCTACAGAAGCTCAAATAAATAGAGTTGTCGTAGAGTTACAAAAATTACCCAGAGGATCATTACAACATTTCCTACTAATAAGACTTCTGTCAACAAGAGTATGAACACAAGCATAGCTGCAAGTTCAAGTCCACACCATGAATATGTCGGTCATAAACATGTTTTGTATCCTATAATAGCTGTAGTGCCCTTTCCACGATCAACCACAAAGGCCCAAAGAATAACCAAACAATGGAGGACCAAGGCTAACATGCCCACAATGACACGCATGGACTAAATCTCTTCCCCCTGTTGTTTAATCCACTAGGCACCGCAACCAAAAATTTCACCAATGCTGCAAATAGTTAAGGCACCATCCTGATGTAATAGATTACTGCAGCCACTGTTGTAAATAGCCTCATTATGACACCAAATACTCAAAATTAGGCTTGAGGTTCACCATGCCACTAGTCAATCCAACAACCACAATCAACCACTCATAAGAGACATAATAGATCCAGGTACAACCACTAGAATGTCCTTCACCAAAACATCCCCTCACAATATCAAGCAATCATGTAACTCAACTATATTTTACTAGAATACATGCAACTCATCAAAAATACACCAGAGCAACATTGATACGTAGAACAAATAGGATGTATAGAAGGATAAGCTAGAGGTAGTGATAATTCAGATGTAACCAGATCTCCAAGGGCTAATCTATCAGGGCTAAGCTCACCCCCACCTTCCAATCCTCACGACTTTTCTAGGTGGTGATGCTTTAGAATCACTCCATTTTTCAATCTCATGTTGTACAATTTAGCGTTCATAATCAGCATAATCTTATGAGTTGATTTGGACTTGTCCTCAATCTATCTTGGATACCCCGATCCCTGGCTAAGACATCCTGTAATAAGTCTATACCGTATGAGCCCGAATCAATAGGCTCAAACTAGCCAACTGGAGTACAATATCGGTAGCTGCATAGTAGAAACAAGTCAATACACCCAAAGGGAAATATCAAAACCAAGCCATCCAACCATATTGCTTGATCCGCGTAGCACAGTCCTAGATAACCACCGTACCCAATCCTATGCTAATAAAAGGGACCTTCTACTACATTGACAACTGACCCAGGACAAACCAAGCAAAAAACTAAAATTCAAGTAACCGATGAGAAAGGGACCCGAACAACACAATCCCAGTAGGGTAAAAATCATAACAAGTCCAAAGGGCAGAGTGGACAACATCTAAGCTAATTATGAAATAGTATCCCAACCAACAATGGACAACTCTATTAACTCTCCATGGATGGCATTCATCTCACTGTCTAATCACTAACAACTCAGGAGCGTCGTATATCAAAAGAATAATCACACTAGAATCATAGCAATGGATGGACAAGGTGTAGCCAAGGGCAAAACTAACAACTAACCTCTCAAATACTTTGTATGTCACGATCCAAGTCTAAAGCTTAGACGTGACACGGGGAATGGGGAACCCGAAGGGACCCCAAACAAGCCTCTTAGCATATCATTGCATATCCTTGGTTGTAGAAGCAATAAATAAAAATAATATGAGATAGTAAAAAAGGAATATGTTGCTAAGGAATATCCTTGATACCATAGAAATATAACAAGGCAATAACATAGCATTAACATATCATAAGGTTCCAACAACACCTCTAATATATAGATAAGAGCGGGGGCCAAGACAATCTCCAGGCTCACCCTCATATTCATAAGTCTCCAAGATAAGAAGAGTCAATACATAGCCTAAATCAAGAGAAGTATGTCCTCGGAGTTGAGGAATCGCCAACTTGTTTTGAGAGAAATCGTACAAGCCACGTGGAGGAGGAGGATGATCAAGTGGGGCTCCAGTATCTACATGGTAACATCAATATTTGAATGTACTAAGTATTTAGGATGCAACGTAACAAGAAATAGGCAAATTGGCTAAATGCAATATCATAAACAATGGATGGCATAATAACAATATGACATGCTTTAAATATGATTAAAGTAAAACATGCTTATATATAGAACATGTTTCACGTGTAGGAAAAGACCAACACCATAAACCAAGCAACTTCGTACTTGGAATCTAAGGTAGACCACCCCTTGGTAGTGATTGAGGAATCAACCTCTCAATTGGTTGATGGGCATGATCACCTTCCATCCAAAGTGATTGTGGTATCAACCCCTCAATTAGTTGATGGCATACCACCCCCATCTGAGGTGATTGCGGAATAAACCCCCTCAATTGGTTGATGGTTGTCACACCCTACCATCCATAATGATTTAGGTATCAATCACTCAATTGGTTGATGGTTGTCGCACCCTAGCATCTATGGTGATTGAGGTATCAACCCCTCAATTGGTTATGGAAAACTCACAGTACTATAGATATCATTCATGAAATCAACACATATGTGTAACCTTCTTTCAACATCATAAAGTCATACAAGTCATATATCATGCGATGGATCCTTAATAGATCAATAACCCCAAACTGGACATTTTATCAAATAATTGGTGGGTGTGCAATATTAGTGTAAAATCTTGCAATTTAAGAGTGAAATCATGCAAAAAAAAACTTGAAGTAAATCAAGCCACCAATACTTGGTAATACCCCCATGGAAAATGCATCAAAACCTTCCAGCAAATATCAAGAGAGATCATAGTTCTATGGCTTAAACATTGCATAATCATAATAGGCAAGTCATCTCATGGTATAGACTTAAAAATGAGTAAACATGTGCTCTCAATCACGCTTTCATGAAACCCCAATATAGTATATGATCATAATCACTAATGAATAATACCCATAAGCAACATAATTTGGGAAAATGTATTTTCATAGAAATGGGAGATTGGGCGTCATGGCTGAAAGGATCCAATGGTTGAAATCCACAAACTATAAACCTTGAGTTTCTTGAAATTGAGTTGGGAAAGAATGTAGGCTTGGAATGGAGTCTTAACATTCAACACTTGTTCTTGAGTTTCCTTGAATTTGTATTAGGGATTTTGGTGAAGGTTCTTCAGAAAATTTGAGAGTGTGTTCAATTTAAGAGTAGTGTGTTTGATCCTTTTGAATTGGTTTTAAGTCTTTTGCGGAGGTTAAGATAACACTGGAAGTCTAAAAAGTTCATTAGCATAAATATAATTTATGAAAATGCTATTAGTGAACGAATGGAAAAATTGGCAAAGTGATACCCCACTAAGGCCCACACGGGTCGTGTGGCACTTCACGGGTCGTGTGGAGTGCTTGTGAGATGAGACTTGGTCAAAAAATTGAAAGTTAGAACACTTACAAAAAATCATGTTTTGTCACTTTGACGCAGGCTCCACGAGCTGTGTGATGCTACACAGTCTGTGTAGTGGCCCGTAGGGTTACAGTTGGTGAGAAAAAATATTGCCAGGAGACTCCACACCAGGCCAGACGGCTCGTCAAACTTTCCACGGCCTATGAAGATGGTTGCGGCACTACATTTAGTCAAAAACATCCCCTTCACGCCAACCTTGCCTCACTTGCACACTCCCACAGCAAGCCACATGATCAATGGCAAGCTACATGGCCCGTGCCACTAGCCGTGTCACATTCCTTTGGTGAAAAATGGCCTTTTCCATCTCAATACAACCCATACGGCCATCCAAATCCCCATTGCCGGTCAGAGTGCCCGTGTGGTTTCACTGCACGGGAGGGTCTCATGAAGACAGTCATAACTCCTCCATCTAAACCTGAAATGAGGTCAAACCAAGTGAGTTGGAAAGGTAACTCAAAAGGCTTTCATTTGAAATGTCGTGGGCCATCCAGTTCCAAGTGTGCTAAAAGTTATGCTCATTTAAAGTTGACCTTGGAACAAACCAACACCCAAAACTCAACTCATAAGGAAGTCTTGGAATCGTCTAAGTACTAGAAGTCTCCCATAACCCTAATATACTCCCACCCTAACAAAATGAGGCTTGAAACATAGATACATAAGAGAATGGAGTTATGGGGTGTCACAATATCACCCCCTTGGGAACCTTTATCCCCGAATGTCAAAGTAACGTACACAAGGAAAGCAATCATGAAGATTTTTAACCCAACATGGATGCAACAAATGCACTTAAGCATTATTTTCAAAATGTTTCAACATGAGCATCAAAATGACCATAACTTGTCAATATAAGCATTGATGCATGCAATGACATAAGGCCCAAAAGATAAGACTTGAGATCATATAGGAGACTTGAAATTATTACCTTAGGCTTGAGTAGCATGGGAGAGATAGGGATATCGCTTTCGCATGTCCACCTAGGCTTCCCGTGTACCACTTTCAACTTGCTGGTTCCTCCAAAGGACCTTAACGGAAGCTACATCCTTATTCCTCAACCTCTTCACTTGTCTATACAAGATTTCTACCGGAACCTTCTCATAAGTCAAATTGTCTTCAATAACCCCCAAAATATAAAGAGACACAATAGCACTAGGGTCACCCATACACTTCCTCAACATAGATAAATGGAAAATCGGGTGAACCATATGCTTGTCATTGGGCAATTCCAACTCATAGGCGAACTTTCCAATCCTTCTCAACACTCTATAGGGACTCACAAATCTAGGGCTCAACATACCCTTTTTGTGAAACTGGACCACACCGTTCATGGGTGAGACCTTCAAATAGGCCCAACCACCAACTGTGAATTCAAGGTCCCATCTCCTTACATCGGCATAGGACATTCGACTTTGGGTGATTTTTAATCTCTCCCTAATCACCCTTACCTTCTCAATGGCCTCCATAATAAAATCTGGACCTAACAAGGCCATCTCCCCCACCTCAAACCATCCGATTGAGGACCTACAACATCTTCCCTAAAGAGCCTCAAAAGGAGCCATACCAATTCTTGCATGATAGCTATTATTAAAAGCAAACTCAATCAATGAAAAATAATCATCCCAACTACCCTTAAACTCCAATACATAAGCCTTAAGGATATCCTCAAGAGTTTAGATAGTTCTTTCATCTTGCCCATCTGTTTGAGGGTGAAAGGTCATACTAAACTTAACCTTTGTACCAAGATCTTTTATGAAAGACCTCCAAAAGTTTGAAGTGAATTGAGCACCACGATCCGATATGATAGACAAGGGAACCCAATGCAGTCTCACAAACTTATGGATGTACAATTTAGCATAGTCTTGGGCACCATATGTAGTCTTAACCGGTAGAAAAATAAGACGACATTGTCATCCTATCAACCACAATGCAAATAGAATCAAAACACTTTCTAGTCTTTGGTAACCCAACCACAAAATCCATATTAATTTTCTCCCACTTCCAAGTAGGAATCTCTATGTCTTGGGTTAGGCCACCCGACCATTGATGTTCAGCTTTGACTAGTTGGCAATTATGACCACCGGATACAAACTTAGCAATGTATTTCTTCATTCCTCCCCACCAATACACCTCTCTCAAATCCCTGAACATCTTTGTAGAACAGAGGTGAATGGAATAGGAAGAATTATAAGCCTCATCAAGAATCTTCTCCCTCAAGCCATCAATACTAGGCACACACAACCAACCTTGGTAGCTAAGGGCACCATCTCCCCCTTATGAGAAAACCTCCACCTTATCCTCTCAATAAAGCCTTCAACTCTAGCAAGGTGGGGTTAAGATCTTGCTTTGCCTTCACCTCCTCAATCAACAAAGATTTGGAACCATCAACTACTACTACTCCACCCTTATTAACCTCCTCCAACCTAACTCCCAACCTAGCCAACCGATGGACCTCTCTAGCCACCTCTTTTCCCTCATCCTCAACATGTGCAAGGCTACCCATAGACATCCTACTCAAAGCATCAGCCATAATACTAGACTTACTAGGGTGATCATGCATACTCATATCATAATCCTTAAGAATCTCTATCTACCTTTGTCATCTCAAGTTGAGATCCTTTTGCGTGAACACATATTTGAGACTTTTATGATCAATAAACACATCAATATGTACCCCATACAAATAATGAAGCCAAATTTTCAAAGAAAACACCACGGCGGCCAATTCAATATCATGGGTAGGATAATTCTATTCATGCACTTTGAGTTTCCTAGAAGCATAGGCTATCACCTTAAAACTTTGCATCAAAATACAACACAACCCAATCCTTGAGGCGTCACACTACACAAAAAACCCTTCTAGCCCTTCGGGTAGTGACAAGATAGGAACAGGCACAAGCTTATCCTTCAAAGTTTGGAAACTCTTTTCACGCTCATGGATCCACACAAATTTAGCCTTGTTTTGAGTATAGGAGAAGTAATAGAAGAGAACCCATTCACAATTCTCCAGTAATAACTAGCTAAGCCCAAGAAGCTCCTAATATCAGATGGGGTCAAAAGTCTAGGCCAATTTCTAATCACTTCCATCTTTTCGGGATCCACCTTAATACCATCCCCCATAACCATACGACCTAGAAAGGAAACTTCTTGCAACAAAACTCATATTTCTCATATATGGCATACCACTTCTCTTCGAGCAATCTTTGTAGTACAACCCTCAAATGACTGACATGCTCCTCTTCACTACGGGAAAAGATCAGAATATCATCAATGAAGACCACAACAAATGAATCAATGTAAGGTTTGAAGACCCTATTCCTAAGACCCATGAAGATGGTCGGTGCATTAGTCAACCCAAAATACATAACCACGAATTCATAGTGTCCATACCTAATCCAGAAGGCTGTCTTGGGAATGTTACACTCCCTCACCTTTACTTGGTGATACCAGGACCGAAGATCAACTTTAAAGAAGTGACTAGCCCCTTGAAGTTGGTCAAAAAGATCTTCAATCCTTCATAGAGGGTACTTATTCTTGATTTCTCTATTAAGTTGATGGTAGTCAATACACATTCTAAGAGTACCATCCTTCTTCGTCACAAACAACACCGGAGTACCCCTGAGGTAATTGGTTTGGCCTAATAAAACCCATCTCCAACAAATCCTTTAATTCTTCTTTCAACTCCTTCAACTTCACTGAGGCCATACGATAAGGAGGAATAGAAATAGGTTGAGTGTCAGAAAGGAGATTTATGCCAAAATCTATTTCCCTTTTGGGAAGAACATTGGGAAGGTTATTTGGGAAGACATCTAGTAACTCATTAACCACCGAAATTGATTCTATGGTAAGGACATTAGACTCCTCATCCCTAGCCCCCATAAGATTATAGAGACACCCCTTAGTGATCAACTTTAGGGCTTTAATGCAAGAGGTGAACCTACCCTTGACCACCAAATCATCACTCTCCCACTCAAGGACGGGTTCATATGGGAATTGGAATTCGACCCCACAAGTTCTACAATCAGTAGAAGCAAAATAAACATTCAACCAATCCATCCCAAGAATAACATCAAAATCCACCTTATCCAACTCAACAAGATCACAAGGCAATATTTTGTGCATAATACAACCAGGGCAATTTCTATAAACTTTTCTAACAATAATAGATGTACCAGTAGGAGTAGACACCTTATAAGACTCACACAACAATTCAGGTTTAACATGAAACATTTTGGCAACGAAAGGAGTAACAAAAGAAAGAGTGGAACTCGGGTCTATCAATACATACACATCAAAATCAGAGACTTTTCATATATCAGTGACGACACTGCGCACCCCATCTACCCCTTCTCTCCCTTGAACAACATAAAATCGATTTTTCCATAGTGCACCACCTTGTTGGCCCCCTCTCCCCAAAGAAACTACGTTTGCACCCCGGTCTTGAGGACGAACATATTTATCCTTGTTGTGTTTATGTGGACAATCCATCACCTTATGAGACACTTCAAGATAACCAAAACAAGCATTGGTGTCCTTCAAACATGGGCCACCATGACCCTTACCACACTTTAGGCACCACACCATCTTCACCTTGGGCTATTGGGTAGTCATTGCCGAACCTTGTCTTAGGAGCATGAGAAGACCCTTCACCTTGATGAAACCAGCCACCCTTGGGACTTTGGAACTTACCATTAGAATGGTCCCTCTTGGGCTCATTACTCCTTATCTTTGTCAACTTCTTCCCCTCCAATTGTTCGACATAAGTCATTAGACGGGACTAATCCATGTCAATAATCAATATAGCGGCACGACACTCCTTATTCACTAAATTGGAAACACCCATCACAAATTTATTCATCCTAGACCTCGGGTCGGCAACCAAGTGTGGAGCATATTAAGAGAGTTGGTTGAACTTGAGGGCATACTCCCTCAGACTCATAGATCCTTGCTTCAAATTCATGAACTCCATCTTTGGGCCTCCCTAAGCTCAAGAGGAAAGAACTGATTGAGGAAAGCTTCCAAAAACTCCCAAAGGATCATATGTTGTTCCCCTGCTCCTCCTTCCATTGAGTATTGGTATGGCGCCAACTCTGCCTTCTATTCCGATCTAATGCCCATGATAGCCAACACCTTGTATACCTCAACAATACATTCTTGAGGGTCCTCATCCACTTTAGACCAATTGAACTTCACTGGTTTCATCCTCATAAAGTCCCTCATCGGAGATGCTGGAGTAGTAACATGAGGGGCCTCGGCCCCTTGATTGACCTTGTTAGCCATGGCTTGAGCTAGCAAAGTGAGAGCATCCCAGAGCTCTCCATAAGTCGGTTGTTCTTCGGGAATGTGGGTTGTTCTTCCTCTTGGGTTAAACATGATCTAAAAATGGCAAAGAACATTCTTTAGAGGGGAAACCTTACCTTACTTAGCATGACATAGATCATGAAGAAGGGAAACATTTCCTAAAATATCTCATAGCCTCTTACTCATAGTGGTGGTGCACAACACCACCAAGAATAAGACTCTGATCAATGCGGTTTGTAGGATGTTGAGGACCATTAACAACCTAGTGCTCTGATACAAAGTTTGTCACATCCCAAACCTAGGACTTAGACGTGACCGGCGAATGGGGAACCCAAAGGAACCCCAAACAAGCCTCATAGAATATCATTACACATCCTTGGTAGCGAAAGTAATATAAAACAACAGAAAAAACATGAAAAAGGGTAATTAGGACTAAGGGAGAGAGAGAGTTTAATACTTAAATAACATAGAAGAGTCAAAGCTCACATTAATACATAACTTATCAAACAACACCTCTAAACATAGATACTTAATGAGGGCTAAGACAAAGCAATCGGGCTCACCCTCATGGTCATAAGTGTATAATAAACGAACGAGAGTATTAATACATAATATACGAGAATAATCATTGTCCCCGTAATAAAGGACTCACAAAAGGCTAACCGAACAATTCGTCTAGCCACGAGAAGAATCAACAGGAGCTCCGGTTCCTACATGATGACATCATGTAGGCACAGAATATGTGTTAGTACGTTTGAATGTACTAAGTACGTAGGATGCAATGCAACAAGCGATTGATATCATAATTAAAATGCATAATAATAATAATAATAATAATAATAAACAATGAATACAATAATAACAATATGACATGTAAGAATGATGCGTGAAGTAAAACATGCATACAATTCATTCATCTCATATAGATCTTAATATATGACACATTCTAAGAGTACCATCCTTCTTCTTCACAAACAACACCGGAGTACCCCCGAGGTAATTGGTTAGGCCTAATAAAACCCATCTCCAACAAATCCTTTAATTCCTCTTTCAACTCCTTCAACTTCACTGAGGCCATACGATAAGGAGGAATAGAAATAGGTTGAGTGTCATAAAGGAGATTTATGCCAAAATCTATTTCCCTTTTGGGAAGAACATTGGGAAGGTTATCTGAGAAGACATCTATTAACTCATTAACCACCGAAATTAATTCTATGGTAAGGACATTAGACTCCTCATCCCTAGCCCCCATAAGATTATAGAGACACCCCTTAGTGATCAACTTT
>JAABOM020093574.1:29384-70786 GCA_011800125.2 Solanum clarkiae
AGGGCTTTAATGCAAGAGGTGAACCTACCCTTGACCACCAAATCATCACTCTCCCACTCAAGGACGGGTTCATTTGGGAATTGGAATTTGACCCCACAAGTTCTACAATCAATAGAGGAAAATAAGCATTCAACCAATCCATCCCAAGAATAACATCAAAATCCCACTGGCGAATGGGGAACCCAAAAGAACCCCAAACAAGCCTCATAGCATATCATTACACATCTTTGGTCGCGAAACTAATATAAAACAACAGAAAAAACATGAACAAGGGTAATTAGGACCAAGGGAGAGAGAGTTTAACTGATATAAGATAAGACCAAGCAAGCTACAACTTGGAATCCCGATGTTAACCCTACACCAGAAGAAAGGGGGAAGTTTCTTGCCAAGGTAAACCTCCTAATAACTAAGTGGATCCACTAAGCCTTGTGTGAACTGAGTACTTGCCTCTAGTTCTTGACCGAGTACTCGCCTCAAGCCTGGACTCGAGTACTTACCTTATGCCCTCATATTTAGGGTACTCGCCTCTTAGAGATTTGGGGACTCACCTCTAATCTTTATACCTGCGGTGGCACATAATTCTAGGACTTCAGGACATACCTCTAGTCCACTCGGTGCTAAGTCTAATCCCATGAAATATATAAGATTACCATACTTTAGTAACTTGCAATTAACATAGACATGGCATGAGTAGCTCTTACCATCATTGACCTCATACGATGAGCTTAACTTCAACCATAAGAATAGATCATCATCAACATTATCCTTTTATTATCATCAAACATCAAAGGCTCACGAGAGGTATAATCTTAGAAAAGGGGCTTAATACATCCCTACAATATCATCAACATTTTCATGACTTAAACACATCTTTAGAAAGCTCATAATCATCACAGGGCACTTGAATCATAACTCAACCAATAGATCATCAAAACTTAAAGAATCCTTAAAAAGGCATTTTATCAAACACTTGGAGTATGTGTAATGCCAGTGTAAAACCATGCTATTCAAGAGTGAAATCATGCAAGAAAGACCATTGTAAAACCATCAATCAACACCTTGCAACACCGTCAAGCAATATATATCAAAACCCCTCCTCAAATCTTACATTAGATCTAAGATTTAAGGCTCAAAACATGCTAAAACAATCATACTTTCAGAAACCCCAAATCATTGTGCAGTGAAATTTATAATAATGAAGACCTATAAATAAATCAACATTTAAATCATGCAATTTAAGTAAAAAGAAGGCTTAGGCACCATGGGTAAAAGGACCTAATGGTTCAACACTATATACCCTGACCTTGAAGAATTTCTTGGGGAAGACTTTAATGGATACTTGAAGCTTGAAGGAATTACTTAGATCTGGATGAGGGTTTTGGGAATTGAATTTGGGAGTAAATATTTGGCTAAGTGTTTTATTGAGTATTAGGGAATATTTAGGATCATATGCGGGTGAAATAAGGCTAAAGTATAGGTATTTTCAAGTAGGAGAACCGTTAGGCCCAAGACTTGAAAGTCTTGGACCGAAGTAAAATAAATAGGACCAAAATAACATTGGTCCATGTTGTGGATGCGACACAGATTACTCACTAGAAATTGCATCTCTGCACAAATGTGTTCCATAAAAATGGGCATAAATTCTTTATATGAACTCAGAATGAGATGGTACCAAGTACGTTGGAAAGCTAATTAAAAGAGCTTTAAATTGATAGGTCCTGGACCACCCAGTCTTTTGTGTGCTAAGAGATATGTCCCTTTAAAGTTGACCCTCGTAAATCTCATTTTTGCGATTTACGAATTTCGATATAGTTTCTCTAAAATTCGTGTTAAATCCATTCACCACTCAATTTTTCCCCCTTAACAATAATATGAAGTCGGATTTTCAAAATAACGAACGAATTTTTAGATATATGGAAATTACGATTCTGGGCACTTTCGAGGCACATTTTTCAGGCGCTTTTAAGGGTCATTTCAGCATCTCCCCCTTGGGAACATTCGTCCCCGAATGTGAAGGAAACGTACTAGACAAGAATGACCATAAACAAATCATCCCCAAGAAGAATCCAACATTACATTTAAAGCACCATTTTTAAAATCTCAAAATAAGTGTAAAATCATCGTAAATTTGCTAACTTAAACATGAATGCATATGAGTGACATAGGGGTTGAAATATAGGGCTTGGAATAACAAGAAGGACTTAGTCACTACATTAGGCTTGATAAGAGTGAATGAGGTATGGATGTTGCTCCCATAAGACCACTTTGGCTTTCTTGGAGACACGTTTGACTTGATGATCCTTTCAAGAGAGCCTTAATGAATACCACATCCTCATTAATCAACTTCTCCACTCATCCATCCAACACCTCCACTAGGACCTTCCCCTAAGGCAACTTGTCCTCCATATCACCCACAATCTCAAAGAGAGTTGTAGCACTAGAGTCACCAACACATCCCATCAACCTAGAAGCATGGAGACCCGGACTAACCAAATCCCTCTCCACAGGCAATCCCCAAGCTTATGCAACCTTACCAACTTCTCTACACTCTATAAGGGCTCACAACCATAACTCATTATCAACCTTAACCACACATATTCCACTTGTTTCCACGAACTACCGTCTCTCCCTTGGGAAACAACCTCCACTCTACCCCCTCTTCACCCAAAACTTCCAACCCTAATAAGATAGGATCAATGCCTTGCTTAATCTAGACCTCTCCAACCCAAGAAGATTTGGAACCAACAAGAATACTACACTACCATGCTCAACATCATCCAACCTAATCCCCCACTCTAGCCAAATGATACACCTCCTCAGTAACCTCCTTCCATCATCATTAACACATGCTAGGGTACCTACAGCGCCGACCACAACATTAGCCTTACTAGGAAAACAAATAACGCACACTCACTCGTAATCTTCTTGTAATCCACAATGCACACCTATCATATTTAGCAAACAACCTCTGTGTTACATATTACCCCCAAAAGGATTCACAAGCTCTAATTAAATTCATACTTCAACACTAAAGACCACCACAAGCATAACAATGTAGGGACTAAAGACCCTATTCATGAAAGCCATAAACATAGCCAATGCATAAATCAACCAAACAACTCCATCAATACTAATAATGCTCACTTGGAGAAAAGGCTCAAATTAAAGATCAATCTTAGTGAAGCGACTAACCCACCGTAGTTGACCAAATAGACCAACCATCCTCAACCATCATATTACAACCTTACTGGTTATACACTCATTATAAGCATACTATACAAGTAGCCCAAACCACCCTAAGACCTCCAACACCTCAAACTAAGTCCAACCGAGATCGCAGGACAAGACTCCACACAATGATAACATAGGGCAACCCTTATAGATCTCTTTTAGCCACTATAGACTAATGCAACCATCCGGGACACATGCATGAATCTTATGAGCCCAAAGGAATCACACAAGAGATAGCAACTCTCGGACCTATCAACTCACCTTACTCAAAATGTCGGTCACAACTTTAGACTTAGTTAGGGTCAACTAAATCGTATGAGAGACAATAGAAGAGAACCTACTCACAAGCTCCGATAATAGCACCCTAAACCCAAGAAGCTCCTAATATCCGAAGGGGTCCAAGGCTTAGGCCAATATCTTATCACCTTCGTTTTACTAGGGTCCTCATTAATACCATCGTCTGGCACCACATGACCAAGGAAAGCAACCTCTAACAATCAAACTCCCACTTCTCCTATATAGCATCCAACTTTCTTACTTAAACATTATAGTACTACCCCCAATTGACTCATATGCACTACCTCATTAGGGAAATGAATCATCATTTCATCACCAAAACTACCATAAGCCTATTAGAGCAGGGACTAAAAGATCTTACTCATGAGACTTATGGGCATAATCGGTGCACTAGTCCAACCAAAGAACATCACCCAAAATTTGAAATATCAAAAAGGGACATTCAAGGCCTCATCTACCAACAACAACAATTCTATAAACAAAACAACTTAGCTTCAATACCTCCAATTCTCACAAGATGATAAATGCAACCCCTTAAAGATCCATTGTACCTTAAGACATGAAATGGACCTAGCTCCTTTGCTACCATTTGACAACCTCCCACTCAAGGACATCCTCATTAGGGATTCGGGATCTAGCTCTTCTAGTCCTTCCACTCATGAAGACACAACATGCATGCAACCATTCCATCCCTAGTCTGACATCAAATTCCATACGCCAACTCCAACAAGCCACAAAACAAGACCTAATGCAATACAAACTCAGATCAATATCTATGAACTTTTTAGCAACAATATACCTAACTAAGAGGTAAACACCTAATGTTCACATCACAACTCGGGAGACACAAGAAGCCCACTAGCAATAAAAAGAAATAATGAAAGAAATAGTGAAACTCGGATCCATCAACATCAAAACCATCAACTTACCTTCCTTTGCCTTCCACTGCGAAGCAACATGATCAACTAGAAGAGTAAAGAACATTCGTTAGAGGTAAAAGCCCTATCTGACTTCTGAAGCATGACATAGACCATGAAGAAGGAAAGCATTTCCTAAAACATCTTATAGCCTACTACTCATAGTTGTGGTGCACAACACAACCATGAATAAGACTCTAATCGACGCGGTGTGCTGGACTCCAAAGATCTATCAACATAGTGATCAGATACCATCTTTCTCACGACCCAAGCCTAGGGCCTAGACGTGATTGGAGAATGGGAACCTAAAGGAACTTCAAACAAGCTTCATAAAATATCATTACACATCCTTGGTCGGTGAAGCAATATAAAACAATATAAGAAACATGAACAAAGGGAACTGCAACTAGGGGAGAGATAGAGTTTAATACTTAAATAACATAGATAAGTCAAAGCTCAAACCTAATACATAACTTGTCTAACAACATCTCTAAACATAGATACTCAACAGGCACCAAGACAAAGCAACCAAGCTCACCATCCTGGTCATAAGTAGAAAATAAATGAAAGAGAGTCTGAATAGATAATGTAAGAGAATAGTCATTGTCCTCGGAATGGAGGACTCACTAAAGGCTAACTCGAAGAATCCTTCTAGCCACGAGAAGAATAAATAGGAGTTCCGATTCCTACATGGTAACATCAGGTAGGCATAGAGTATGCGTTAGTACGTTTGAATGTACTATGTATGTGGGATGCAATGTAACAAGAGATAGGCATCATAATCTAAATGTAAAATAATAATAAGCAATGAATAGCACAATAACAATATGACATGTATGAATGATGCGCGAAGTAAAATATGCTTACAATTCATTTATCTCATATAGATCTTAATACACAAGTCTGGGAAGAGACCTCAACTGACATAAGATAAGACCAAGCAAGCTACAACTCGGAACCCCGATGTTATCCCTACATCAGAAGAAAGGGGGAAGTTACTTGCCAAGGTAAACTTCCTAATCACTAAGTGGATCCACTAAGCCTTATGTGAACAAGGTACTTGCCTCTAGTTCTTGGACTTCGTTACTAGCCTCAAGCCCTCATATTTAGGGTACTCGTCTCTTAGAGATTTGGAGACTTGCCTCTAATCCCTTTACCTTTGGTAGCACGTAGTTCTAGGACTTAGGGACTCACCTCTAGTCCATTAGGTGCTAAGTCTAATCCCATAGAATATATAAGATAATCATACTTTAATAACTTCCAATAAATATAGAGACATGGTACGATATCTATTAACATCATTGACCTCATATGGTGCACTTATGATCAATCATAAGAATAGATTATCATCAACATCATCCTTTCATTATCATCAAACATCAAAGGCTCACAAGAGGTATAATCTTAGAAAAGGGGCTTAATCTAGACCTACAATATCATTAATATTTTCATGACTTAAACACATCTTTAGAAAGCTCATAATCATCATAGGGTCACTTGAATCATAACTCAACTAATAGAACATCAAAACTTTAAGAATCCTTAAAAAAGTATTTCATCAAACACTTAGAGGGTGTGTAATGCTAGTGCAAAACCATACAAATCAAGAGTGAAATAATGCAAGAAAGACCATTGTAAAACCATCAATCAACACCTTGAAACACCCTCAAGCAATATATATCAAAACCCCTCCTCAAATCTTACACTATATCTAAGATTTATGGCTCAAAACATGCTAAAACAATTATTCTTTCATAAATCCTAAATCACTGTGCAGTGAAATTTATAATAATTAAGACCCATAAATAAATCAACATTTAAATGATGCAATTAAAGTAAAAAGGAGGCTTAGGCACCATTGGTGGAAGGACCTAATGGTTCAACAGCACATACTTTGACCTTGAAGAATTTCTTGAAGAAGACTTTAATGGATACATAAAGCTTGAAGGAATTCCTTAGATCCTGATAAGGGTTTTAGGACTTGAATTTGGGAGTAAATATTTTTCTAAGTGTTTTGGTGAGTATTGGGGAATGTTTAGGATGATATGAGGGTGAAATAAGACTAAGCATAGGTATTTTCAAGTATGGGAACCCTTAGGCCCAAGACTTGAAAGTCTTGGACCTATGTTTAAAAAAATAGGACCAAAATAACATCCACGACGCGGATTACTCACAGGAATTTGCATTTCTGCACAAACGAGTTCCATGAAAAGGGCATAATTTCTTCATTCGAACTCGAAATGAGGTGAAACCAAGTGTAATGGAAAGATAAATGAAAATGCTTTAATTTGCTATGTCGTGGGCTACCCAGTTCATGTGTGCTAAGAGATATGCCCCTTTAAAGTTGACCCTCCTAAATAGCATTTTCGCAATTTTTGAATTTTGATATGGTTTCTCTAAAATTCATGTTAGACCCATTCCCCACTCAATTTTTCCCCCTAAACAAGAATATGAAGTATGATTTTTGAAATAACAAATGGATTTTTAGATATATAGAAATTACGATTTTGGGTACTTCCAAGGCACATTTCCAGGTACTTTACACGGTCATTTCACTCTCAATCTGGGACTGACGATGTTGCACCACCCCTGCGCAGAGCCTGGCGGTCAACTATACGGAGCTTTATATATACAAGGACATAATCATATACATATCAATGACCATAATAATATTTACAAACACAGAGTGCTCCTACAACTACAAACCATAACTACAACGTACCGGCCAATGTCTAGAAACAATAGATGGTGATCAAAAGAAATGATACTATGAAGTAATCAAAGCTACTAGTTCTCACGAAAAGTCTCCTAAGTGCTCTTGAATCCCCTAAAACTCACTGCCTGCGGATAGATCTTGGACCTGCACTATGGGAAGATGCAGAAAGTAGGGGTGAATACCAGAAAAATGCATCCAGTTGCGTCAGTGACCGACCGAGTGAAATAGTAAACATATAATGAGATCAACTATATAGAGAACTACAACAATGTTGCAAAGCAAACTCAGATCAAGCATAAGCATGTTGAGAACCCTCAAACAATAACAAAACTAACCAAGGTGATGAGCCATGCTAACTAAACCAACCTAAACGATGAACAACGATAACGACTGATAACGACTGAGTAGGCCCATACCCTAACAATCTCTAATCGAAATGTAACATTGTACTTAGGTTCAAGGCCCTAATATTTGTACATATATGCCAACTAAGCCTCCATAAGGCCAAAACTTACACCCGTAAACCATCTGATCAACTAATCACAACAAAACCTAACTCTTTATATCATATGATCACAGGTCAATTGAACTTAGGTGTGACGCCAAAGTATCTAAGCCTGAACGTCCCGAGCCCCCATAAGCATAGAGGGTACAACCATGCGTAATTAGGGTATCCATATATATGTGGATCCATGGGTAAACAACTAGGCCTCCGCCCCTAACAATCATATGTGAACTGGGTCTCTAACATTGTGCCAGAACGTGACACTCGATCCAAATATACATGCGTAATAGTAGGATGTATCACAGTGGGAGAAATAATCCCCCTAACATAAACAATAATGTCTCAACTCAAATATCGATCATGAGGCCTAGCCCCCAAATATGGAATCAACAGAGTCCTTGACCTAATATTTAACTAACAAGGTCAACAACCCATAATCAACAAGGTCTCAGACCCGAAACAATTGGTGTGTCATATCTTTCTTTAAACAAATAGCAGTGTCTCAACCCTAGAATTTAACCAATGGCGGACCCCAATCTAACCATCAATAGGGCTTGATCCTCAAAATCGGCATCCATCACCTAGTATCATAGTCGTGTCCAGCAAATTCAGACCTCAACGGTAAGACTCATGGGCCCTAGACATGCAAACTTGACAACTAGATCTCAACAATAGCACGGAGCATTATATAGGATTCGAAGTATCGAAATAAGCACACACTCAACCAGTCTATTTGGATCCAGAACTCGAAAATCATATTGTGCATCGAGTGAATGTAGACGATGACAATCATAGCATGCCCAAGTGAACATAGGAGATGACATACACAACCTAGGTATACCACAATCTCAATCCAACCCACACAACTATGATCACCACCTCTTTCAAATACAACAGATACCCCAGTATTAGATGGTAAGAACCATTGAACAATAACTATCAACAGTATATCAGAGTGTATATATCACAAATCACCATAGATTCATTCCTAACTAAGGTCGAGTATACCATAAGATCATCAGCCCCAACTACTAAGAGTAAACATAGGCAATGATAGCCCTAACATAGGTATCATATACGATCCATCTACATAGGGTCATGTTTATAACAAAATCAGGCCAGAACACGACACATAATCCACAACCAGCCTCACAGCCAGGATATCTTATAAATAAGAGTTAGGCGAGAACACATGTCTATCTTGTGGTATTTGCCCTATACTCGGACCTTACCATGCTTTTTACCTGTGTAAAGTAACTCATAGGGCAGCACCGGTGTAGCCTAAGTTATGGCCCAAGAGGGTAGACAATCACAAAGATATCACCTGCCCAGAATCATAGTTTAACCCAACATCTAAAAAGGATATCGCCTAAGGTAACCATGTGCCGGCCCACTGATAATATGCCCTTCTTGAATCAAGGTGCCATTCCCCTAGGACTAACCCATGTAGCTAGTGTCTCATTATAGATAGGCTAGGACTCCATAGCATGGAATTCTTTATCACAGGCCACAAGGCTCCATTAGGAGTAAAGCTAAAACTGCTCCCAGAACATGGTGTATTTCTCCTTTCATTGGCCATAAGCACAAGTACATAATGAATAACAATAGTAAATAGGATCATTTAATCCATAGGAAAACATAGAATCATGTTTAATCATGAATTTCTAAAATAGGTCATCAAAATAGATATAGACAGCCACATCCACATCATACATATATATACTAACCACCTAGAACCCCTAGAATCATATATAGATTCTTGACTTAGTACACAGGGTAGCATGTAATCACTTTTTAGTTTCATGATCTAGTATATTTCGGTAGCCTTAGACTACATACAAACAAGAAAGAGTCAAGCTTAGTGTACATACCTATTAGATGTTCACAGTCCCAACCAGTCCTTTCAGGCCTTCTCGTAGTCATATAGTGTAAGAATTCAGTTAATGTAGCAATCATAGCCAACACAACCTTCAATACAACAACTATCCTCCCATGTCATCATATATGTAACACACATATATTACAACCAACCACATATTACAACCATCCATGTACAAAATATATTCCACATCTCCACCCACAAATAGTATATTTCTACACGTACCAGCACAAACAGACATGCATTTAAACTCTGTCTAAGGATTAGAAAAGACTAGCCTACTTGCCAGATGATTCCTTGCATCCTGAATCAATCTGCTTGAGCTTTTCCTCTTTGAATCTCTTTCTAACGCTGCTCAACTGTTAAAATATAGTTCATAAGGTAATATGGTCATATTGGCTATAAAATCTTGAAAATGGGTGAAATGATATTAATTGGATCTAAAATGGAGAAAATAGGGTCCACACCTAAAATCACAATCAAATACCCAAAACATGGTCCCCACGTCACCCTAAGTCTACGACAAAATATTTGGCCCAAAACGGACCCAAGAAGACCAAGAAAAGGCCCAAAAACAAAGTCAAAAACTTTACTGGGAAAACATTCTTTTCAAAGCATTCCCAGTCAAAATTTATGAAAATCCAACTATTTTAGCCTAACACCCAGCTACCACAAAATATGGACGATGGTTAGCAGTTGATTTACCCAACTTAGAGTCGAGGTGAATCAACTATACTAGTTATCCTAGTTTATCCGTTGGTTCTATTTCTAGAAAATAAATAATGTGGAGAAGTAAAAATAGTGTTTTTTTAATTTAGATCCTAACTATAACTACGAATGCAAAACATAAACTAAAGCTTCTATAGATTGATGATGACTATGGTTGCAGTCCCCACGACCTATAACTAGTAAGTAATTAACCTTGGGTATATTTTTCATTATATCGCCTACAAATCTAATAGGTTTGATAACATCTAGGTCACCTCCTGGTCCTATCTAGAAGAATGTCATTCATCTCTTTCCGGTCTTAGAATATTTTTAACACTAAGTATCTCTTTGGATTTCGGAGAACTATCACCTCCCAGTCTCAAGTTCTTTGGATACAAGCTAATCCCCAAGCCTAAGTATATCATCTCCTCCAAGGCTCAAGTGACTTAAACTGAGGTTGATTGCTACTATCTCCTGTTGTAATTCCCTTTTCCTAATAATTAATATCATCTCGGACAACTAATGAATACGAACAAGTTCACAATGCATGCGCTCATCAAGAAAGACTTTCAAACAAAGGATATTATAATACGAGTAATACAAACTGTATATAACACCCTACATTTGCTTATTTTGTTATAACATCATAGTTCCCACAACTTTGGTTGTGGGTTTAGATTATCAAAATTCCAAGATCTTAACAAGAATCATAATGTTATTCATAGTTAAATCTGTCACGACCAAAGCATAGGGCCAAGACGTGACACGGTGCAAGGGAACCCATAAGGACCCCAAGAAAGCCTCTTAAAACATCATTACACATCCTTGATCACAGAAGCAAGAGACACAACATGAAAGAGTAAGAATAGGGGGCAACGGGACTAAGGGAAAAGCTTGCATAACATTATAATCAAGAGACAAGAGTCAAGCTCATATCATAGACATCAAGAACTATAGAGTCAAGGCTCTTAATATTGATACATAACATGTCTAACTAACAGCTCTAATACATAGATAAAAAGCGGGGGCCATGAAAAAGTAACTGGGCTCATGCTCATAGTCAAAATAGAAATAAAGAAGATTGTCTCAATACATAATAAGAGCAACATAGACTAAGGTCCCTGAAGAGGAGGACTCACCACAAGCTTGAGTAGTATAGATCCAGCCACGAGGAGGAGGAGGAGGATCAAATTGAGCACCGGTTCCTATATGGTGATATCATATAGTCAAGAGTATGTGTTAGTACGTTTGAATGTTCTAAGTATGTAGGATGCAATGAAATAAGTGATAGGCATCATAATCTAAATGCATAGTAATAGGCAATAGAGAACATATAACAATATGGCATATATGTTCAATGCTAAAGTTAAACATTCTTAATAACTTACACTCATACAAGATATCATATGTGTAGAATATACCAAGCTAGATTTCCAATGTACAAACCCCTTGGTAGGTTAGTGATGATGCCACCCTATCACTTAGGTGGTGAAGTACTAATCATTCACTCGGTTGGTGATCATGCCGCTACATCACATAGGTGGTCAAATACTAACACTTCACTTGGTTAATGAGTACAAACCCCTAACTTGGTTAGTGATGATACCGCCCCATCACTAGGTGGAGAAGTACGAACCCTTCTCTCGGTTGATGAGTATAAACCTCCATCTCGGTTATTCGGGTTCCTAGACCCTCCGGATTGGGATTGGTCTAATGCAAAACTTTATATCGGATTTATCAAATACATAAGCTTATTTAATTATCATAACATCAATCATATCATATCTCATCCTTTGGACTTTCAATTCTTCAAGAAACCATAACCGGATATTTTAACAAACACTTAGAAGGTGTCAAATGGTAGTATAAAATCATGTAATTTAGAAATGAAATCATGCAATAAAATCTCATATAAAATCATCAATCAACACCTTGAAACACCCTCAAGAAATTACATCAAAACCCCTTATCAAATGTTACAATAGATCCAAGATTTATAGCTCAAAACATAGCAAAATAGTCACAACTTTACCCAGCTTTGCATAGTTCATAGACATGTTCATAATAGTAACACATTTTAAAATCAATTTTAAATCATGCAAATTGAGTAAAAAGGAGATTAGCGCACCATCAGTGAAAGGACACAATGGCTAAAACCCAAATACCTTAGATTTGAAGAAGTTTTTGATGAAGATAGAAAATGGATGCTTGAAGATTCAAGGAAAACCATAGTTTCTGATGAGGGTTTTGAGACTTGAATTTTGGTGTAAAAATATGGCTAAGTGTTTGAGTGAGTATTGGGAAATGTTTAGGATGATATGATGGTGAGATAAGGCTAAGTATAGGTAAAATCACGTTTGGGAATACTTGGGCCCAAGACCCAAAAGCTTTGGAGTGAGATAGAAATCACTGGCAACAAAATACACAAGTCTGTGTCTGGTCTGCAATTCGGACTTGTCGCGGCGGCCAAATTAACATATATCCATGGCAGCTACGTGTCACGGTGATGTCGCGGATCGATTCTGGATAAGAAAAATTATCAAAACTAAAATTGCCAAAGTTTGCTCTTAAATAGGGGTTAGACTCTTTCACCCCTAATTTTGATCCCCTGAACAAGAATATGAAGTCAGATTTTTAATATCGCGCATTGATTTTGAGATATATGGAATTTAAAATTCTGGGAATTTTGAAGCACATTCTCGGGCGCTTTTTTGGGATCGTTTCAATATCTCCCCATTGGAAACATTCGTCTTCGAATGTAAAAGAGAAGTACAAAACAAGAGTAGTTAAGAATAAATCATCCCTAATAAGAATGCAATGTTACATTTAAACACCTTTTTCAAAACCTCGACATGTGTAAAATCATCATAAATTTGTCAACTTCAACGTGAATGCATATAAATGACATAAGGGCTGAAACATAACACTTGAATTAATATAGGGGACTTAGAATTGCTACCTTAGGCTTGAGTGGAGTGGAAAAGATAAGGATATTGCTTTTGCATGTCCCTTTCGGCCTCCCAAATAGCATTTTTGATTTGTTGGTTTCTCCAAATGACCTTAACGGACACCACCTCCATGTTCAATCTCTTCACTTGTCTATCCAAGATTTGAATCAAAACCTCATCATAAGCCAGGTTATCATCAATAATACCCATAACATCAAGAGGCTAAATAGAATTAGGATCACTAACACATTTTCTCAACATAGAGACATGGAACACCGGATGAATTACATTCATTGCACTAGGAAACTTTAATTAATAAGCTACCTTGCCAACCCTCTTCAAGACCTCATAAGGACCAACATATCTTGGACTCAACTTCCCTTTTTTACTAAAATGGGCCACACCTTTCATTGGAGAAACCTTCAAATAAACCCAATCACCCACTTTGAATTCAACGTCTCTTTTTCTCACATCGACTTAGGATTTTTGACAACTTTGGGATGTCTTCAATCTATCCCCAATCATCCTAACCTTCTCAAGAGACTCCATAACAAGATCTGTCCCAAATAAATCCACCTCTCCAACCTCAAACCAACCGTCTGGTGATCTACAACGTCTCCTATAAAGATTCTCAAAAAGAGCCATACCGATGCTAGAGTGGTGGCTATTGTTTTAGGCTAACTGAATCAAAGGAAGATGATCATCCTAACTATCCCTAAACTCTAATAGACATGCCCTAAGAATATCTTCAAGGGCTTGAATTATTCTTTTAGATTGGCCATCTATTTGAGGTTTGAAGGTCGTGCTAAGGTGAACTTTTGTACCAAGACCCCTTTGAAAAGACCTCCAAAAGGGTAAATTGAATTGTGAACCACGATCTAATATGATGGACAAAGGAACCACATGTAGCCTCACCAGCTCATAGATACACAACCTTTCATGCTCTTTAACCCCATATGTGGTCTTAGTCGGTAGAAAGATAGCCGATTTCATCATCCTATCAACCACCACCCAAATAGAATCAAAACTTTTTCTAGTCTTGGGAAACCCAACCGCAAAATTTATATTAATCACCTCCACTTCAAAGTAGGAATCTCTATGTCTTAGGTTAGGCCACCTGGCCTTTGATATTCAGCTTTGACTTGTTGACAAATATGGCATTCGAAAACGAACTTGGCAATGTCCCTCTTCATGTCTCCTCACCAATGCATATCTCTCAAGTATCTATACATTTTGGTGGAACCGAGGTGGATAGAATAAGAAGAATTGTGGGCCACATCAAGAATCTTCTCCCTCAAACCATCAACACAACGCACGCACAACCTACCTTGGTACTTAAGACCACTATCTGCCCTTTGGGAGAAAACCTCTACTTTGCCATCGTTCACCAAGGCCTTTAATTCAAGCAAGGAGGAGTTAAGATCTTGTTTTGCTATCACTTATCAACCAATGAAGACTTTGACATATTAACAACAACCACACCATCATCACCAACTTCTTCCAACCTAACTCCCAATCTAGCAAATCAGCACACCTCCATAGCTATCTCCCAAGAACTACCATCAACATATGCTAAGCTACCCATAGACACCCTACTCAAAGCATCCGCCACCACATATGCGTTACCCGGATTATAGTGCACACTCATATTGTAGTATTTAAGAAGTTCTAACTACCTCTTTTCCATCAAGTTGAGATCCTTTTGAGTGAAGACATATTGGAGACTCTTATGATCGGTGAACACATCCATGCGCACCCCATACAAGTAGTGACGCTAAATCATTAATGCAAATACAACGGCGGCTAACTCTAAATCATGGGTTGCATAGTTCCTTTCATGTACGTTGAGTTGTCTAGAAGCATAAGCTATGACCTTATCATTTTTCATCAACACATAACTCAAACCAACACGGGAAGCATCATAATACAACACAAATCCCTTAAGTCTATCTGGTAGTGACAATAAAGGAGTGAAAACAAGCTTATCTTTCAATGTTTGGAAGCTCTTCTCATATTCATCGGTCCACACAAACATAACTTTCTTTTGTGTCAATTTTGTCATAGGTGAAGCAATAGAGGAGAACCCATTCACAAACCTTGTATAATAACCCACTAGGCCCAAGAAGCTTCGGATATCTGACGGGGTCAATGGCTTAGGCCAATTTCTAATCACATTGATTTTCTTAGGATCCACTTTTTTACCATCCCCTGATACTACATAGCCCAAGAATGCAACCTCCTTCAACAAAAATTCACTCTTGTCATATTTGGCATACAATTTCTCCTTTCTCAATCTTTGCAATACAACCCTGCTCCTCCCTACTATGTGAATAGATCAAAATATCATTAATGAAGACCACAATAAAGGAATCAAGGTAAGTTTTGAATACCCTATCCATTTGGTCCATGAAGATGGCTGGTGCATTCGTTAACCCAAAAGAAATTACAACAAACTTATAGTGCCCATATCTAGTCCGGAAGGCCATTTTGGAATATCACACTCCATCACCCTTACTTGATGATACCTGGACCTAAGATCAATCTTAGAGAAGAAGCTAGACCCTTATAATTGGTCAAGCAAGTCATCAATCCTTGGAAGTGGATATCTATTCATGATGGTGACCCTATTGAGTTGTTAGTAGCCAATGCACATTCTAAGTGCCCCATCTTTCTTCTTTACAAAAAACATCGGAGCACCCTAAGGTGATTAACTAGGTATAATAAATCCCTTGTCCAAGAGATCTTTCAATGGTTCTTTCTGTTCTTCCAACTCTGCAGGAGCCATTCTATATGGTGGAATAGAGATAGGCTAGGTATCGGGAATGAGAGTTATGCCAAAATCTATTTCCCTTTCGGGAGGGACATCGGGAAGGTTATTTGGGAAGACATCAAGAAACTCATTTACAATCGGTAACGCTCAATGAAAGGGACTTTGGACTCCACATCTTTAACCCTCACAAGATGATACAAACACCCTATAGAAATCAACTTATGAGCTTAAATGCATGAAATGAATCTACCGTTGACTACAACATCTTGATATTCCAACTCATGGACGGGTTAATTATGGAATTAAAACTTAACCCTGCGGGTTCTATAATCAATAGAAGCATAGTAGGAATGCAACCAATCCATCCCAACAATGACATCAAAATCTACCATGTCTAATTCAACAAGATGCCAAGGCAACAACTTATATACAAATAGGGCAACTGCTATGAACTTTCCTAGCAATAATGGAGGAACCAATAGGAGTAGACACTTCATATGACTCATGTAACAACTCAGGGTCAACATACCTTTTTAGAAACAAAAGGGGTAACAAAGGAAAGAGTGCTACCCGGATCAATCAAAGCATATACATCAAAGTCAAAGATTTTCAACATACTGATAAAAAAATCGAGGACCTCACCAACCCCTTGCCTCCCGTGTAGTGCATAAAACTGCTTGCGCCTTGGGGCACCACGTTGAGGACCAACTCTAACCAATTGAACTGTATTTGCAACTCCAAACCTTTCCATGGTTTCTTGGACAATCTATCTTCTTGTGACCAAGCTCCTCACAACCAAAGCATGCATTAGAACCCTTCAAACATGGGCCATTATGACTCTTCCCACATCTAGGGTACACATCCATAGGAGCCACACCACCAACACCTTATGGCTTAGGGAAGTCATTGGCAAACCCCCTATTAGTAGCATGAGAAGGCCCTTGGCCTTGATGAAACCTATTACCCTTTTGGAACTTAACCTCAAACCGGGCCCTCTTGGCATAATGCCCTCTTCTCTTCCTCAATTTCTCCTCCTCCATTTACTAGACATAGTTCATCAACTAAGACAAGTCCATGTCACTAATTAGCATGGTGGACCGACATTCTTCACATACCAAGTTGGAGACCCCTATCACAAACTTGTTCATCCTAGATCTAGGATCAGCAACCAAATGAGAAGCATAGATTGAAAGTTGATTAAACTTGAGGGAATACTCCCTCACACTCATAGCACTGTGTTTCAAGTTTATAAACTCTACCAGCTTTACTTCCCTAAGCTTAAGAGGGAAAAACCAATTAAGGAAAGTCAATTTGAACTCCTCCCAAAGAACCACATTACCAATCCCTTTCTCACCCTTTAATTGGTCATACCATCTTTGAGCTACCCCTTTGAGTTGTCACGCCACCAACTCTACCTTTTCATTTGGCCCAACACCTATGATAATCAAAATTTTGTAGACCTTATCAATGAACTCTTGTGGATCTTCATCCACCTTTGACCCATGGAAAACCAAAGGATTCATCCTCATGAGGTTCCTTATCCTAGATCTCAGGATATTAGAATGAGGGGCTTGGGCCCCTTGATTGACTTTGTTGGCCACCAGTTGGGCAAGCAGAGTGAGAGCATCTCGGTGCTCACCATTGGTAGGTTGCTCCTTCGGAGTTTGGGCCCTTTGTCCTCGAGTGTTTGGTATGATCTACATAGCAAAGAACAACCATTAAGGGGAAAAACATACCACAACTCTACAGCATGACATAAAACATGAAGAAGGGAAACATTTTCTAAAACATCATACAGCCTCTTATTTATAGTCATGGGGTGCTTCAGAACCATGAATAGGACTCTAATTGACGTGGTATGTTGGATTCCGAGGATCTATAAACATACTGCTCGGATAATAAGTTTGTCATGACTCAAGCCTATGGACAAGACATGACACGATGCGACATGATGCAAGGGAACCTATAGGGACCCTAAGCAAGCCTCTTAGAACATTAATACACATCCTTGGTCACGGAGGCAATAGACACAACATAAAGAGTAAGAATAGGGGGAAACAGGACTAAGGGAAAAACTTGCACAACATCATAACCATGAGACAAGAGTCAAGCTCATATCATAGACATCAAGAAGAATAGAGTAAAGGCTCTTAACATTGATACATAACATGTCCAACAAAAACCTCTAAAATATAGATAATAGCGAGGGCCAAGACCAAGAAACCATACTCACACTCATAGTTAAAATAGAAATAAAGATGATTGTCTCGATAAATAATAAGAGCAACATAGACTAAGGTCCGAAGTGGAGGACTCACTACAAGATAGAGTAGTATCAATCTAGCCACATGGAGGAGGAGGATGATCAACTTGAGCACCGGTCCCTACTGGTGATATCATGTAGGCAAGGGTATACGTTAGTACATTTGAATATACGAAGTATGTAGGATGTAATGCAACAAGAGATAGGCATCATAATCTAAATGCATAGTAATAGGCAATAGACAACATATAATAATATGGCATGTTGCTCAATGCTAAAGTAAAACATGCTTAATAACTCATGCTCACATAAGATATTATATATGTAGAATAGACCAAGCTACATTTCTAAGGTACAAAACCCTCGATACATTGGTGATGATGTCGCTCCAACACTTAGGTGGTGAAGTACTAACCCTTCACTCAGTTGGCAATAATGCCATCCCATCACCTAGGTGGTGAAGTACTAACCCTTCAATCGATTGATGAGTACGAACCCCCGACTCAGTTAGTGATGATGTCACCCCATCACTTGGTGGAGAAGGACAAACCCTTCCCTCGGTTGATGAGTACAAACCCCCATCTCGGTTATCCGGGTTCCTAGACCCCCGAGATTGGGTATGGTCCAACGCAATACTTTATATAGGATTTATCATATGCATAAGAATATTTCATCATCATAACATCAATAATATCATATCTCATGCTTTGGACATTCAATTCCTCAAGAAACCATAACCAGACATTTTATCAAACACTTAGAGGGTGTGAAATGATAGTATAAAGCCATGCAATTTAGAGATGAAATCATGCGAGAAAAGTCATTCAAAAACATCAATCAACACATTGCAACACCCTCAAGCAACATACATTAAAACCGCTCATCAAATCTTATAATAGAACTATGATTTATAGCTCAAACATAGCAAAAAAGTCACAAGTTTACCTAGCTTTACATAGTTCATAGACATGTTCATAATAGTAAACCCATTTGTAAAGTCAACTTTATATCATGAAAATTGACTAAAAAGGATATTAGGAACCATGGATAAAATGACCCAACGGCTAAAACCCACATACCTTAGCTTCGAAGAAGTTCTTGATGAAGGTTGAAAATGGAGGCTTGAAGCTTGAAGAAAATCCTTACTTTTAGATTAGGGTTTTGAGACTTGAATTTTAGAGTGAAAATATGGCTAAGTGTTTGAGTGAATATTGGAAAATGTTTAGGATGATAAGAGAGTAAAATAAAGCTTAATATAGGTAAAAACACGTTTGGGAACACTTGGGCCCAAGACCTAAAAGCCTTGGACCGAGATAGAAATCACTGGCAATAAAATACACAGGTCTACGTCTGTTCTGCTACGTGGACCTATCAGGAGGCCAAATTAACATATAACCGAGATAACTGCATGTCGCGGTGTTATTGCGCATCAATTCTTGATAAGAAAAATAAAAAAAATTGAAATTACTAATCATTTGCTCTTAAATCGGGTTTAGACGCCATCCCCCTAAATTTGACCCCCCCGAACAAGAATATGATGTTGGATTTTCGATGTCGTGCATGAATTTTGAGATATATTAAATTTAAAATTTTAGGCATTTCGAGCCACATTTTCGGGCACTTTTTTGGGGTTGTTTCAAAATCACTTACAAGGAAGAATAAATTGATTATTAAAGTCACACGAGAAATACGAAGACAAAAACTTGATTTAAAACATCAAATAAAAATCAAATGCGCAACTAAAGTTCTAATTTTTCTCCTCATTATCCAACGTGATCTTTCAGAAAACAATCTCGAAATATTGATATGTCTTTCACATCTCATTATCCCCAAAAGATGGGGAATAAGGTTATAAAACAAATAACTAAACATCTTATTTATAGTAAACAAAACCTAACCTAAAACAATTAGGAAAATTAATCCTAGTTAGACTGGGAAAACTTTAAAAATCTAGACATGTTTTCTTCATGGGACTGACCACGGATCGTGGTTAGTTTCAAGGTTTTTGAAACTCATTCATGATGCGTTCCTTGGCATGAAAACAATCAAAAATTGGTTTCTCTTCACGAGTGCCTTCACGACTTGTGAAACTGTCCACTAGTGGTGCAAGTCTACCTGGTTGCTTCATTTCACGTTTGGGACTTTGCTACTGCTTTGGTACTCCCCACGAGCACCTTCACAGCTTGCGAAGTGTACCACAAATTTTTCAAGGGCTTATGGAGTGTCCTTTGACAACGTTCTCACACGCAATCACCTGGAGACCCATTCCATGACTGGTAAAGATCACCATGGGCCGTGCACCCATTTTTGGTGTACTTCTTTGCTCCTTTTTGTTCCATTCCATCTTAACTAGTCTGGAACTTGTAGCTACTATGTTGCAAACATTTTCACACTTTCAAATGTGCTGCATCAATGGCCATAGGTAGTAGAAACTTCCCAGCAACAGTATCAACAGGTCTTGATTATTTCTCCGAGATAACTTGTGACATTTGTATTTTAGTATTTTGTTGTTGCTCTGTTGCTTGTCCAATACTGATCATAGCCAGATGGAAGTCCATACATAATATTTCTCATGAATTTTACTCCAAGGTTTCTTGATTGATTCCACAATGGCTTCATATTTGTAGCTTGCATCCATGTCTTACCCTTGTTCAACGTTTCCAGCCTGTGCTCCTGTCCAGCCTATAAATATATGAACTCCGCCTTGTTCAATGCATACTCCAATCAAATCCTTACTCAAATGATCATACACTTCTAGAATGTTTAATCGATTTGGCTCTTGTGAGCTTGTCCAACATTTATGTTGGTGTATTTAAAGGCCCTTTGGCATGTTGAACTTTCTCATGAGAAGCCCTCTCCTGAATTCTAAAAAAAATTTCAAGCAAACAAGTTAATTCCATCCTCGTCTCATGTGACTTTTAATCAACTTTAACTCAGTTGGTTATAAACAAAAGTGACATCAGGTTTTTGTGGTTGTATCAAGTTGTCCAACTTCCAAATCACACAAACACTTCACATGATACCTTAAAATTTACTCATGAATGGATCCTTAATCTCACTGCCAAAATAATGTGAGGAAATCTATCTACTATCCGTAAGTCCGTAAAATCATCATTTTCCTGATAATAAGCACACAACATACATCAAACTAACAAAACATGCTTAAGAACTCACAATAATCTTCTGTTTTGGTCGTCATAAAAGGCCTATTTTCATGACTCATTATATTTCTCTCAAAACAAAGAACAAGTTAGACTAACTTTTGCTGAACTCTGTCAAGAATTCCTCAATAAATCAACACAGATATTTTCATAAATGTCAAGAAGGTAATAGCTAAAACAATGAATTTCCTCGAAATACAGACAAAAACCCAAATATGACTTCACCACAATTTTCCTTGCAAAAACTAAGTTGGGTGGACCTTTGAATCGTAAAAAACAAATATGTAAAACTCAATTTACCACTTGGAGAGGTTTGAAATGGAGGTTGGTTCGTGAAGTATGGAAGTCATATATATAGGCCATGTTTCTTCTCCGTGAATGCGGAGCTTTGTGGCCCTCCTTCTGTGGGAATGGGGATAGGACCTCACGAACATGGAAGTTTTTCTTCTTTGCCTTCCGCGTACATGGACGGTTAATTTGTTGCGGTTGCACCAACAATTTCAAAAACTTTCCAAGGGCATTTTTGGCTATCTGATGTCTATTTTACATAAAAAAAAATAGTGCAACCATATGGTTTTCAATGTTTTAGATCCAACAGTGTAGTCAGAATTCCCAGTGGAGCATCCTATGGAAAAATGAGGGTCCTACTTCTTTCTGGCTAATTTTTAGAAAAAGTAACTAAGGGGGTCAAAATGTAACTGAATGCCCCTGTCAAGTGATGAAGGGTTATTATAGACCATTTTCAATGTTCGTGAGTTGACCACACTATCAGATTTTTATTCCGGTATATTTTTCCAAGTTCTTATAGAAACACGCTTTTTAGCTTTTGGTTGAACTCAATTTGCAATTTTTTGCTCAAATTCATACCAGGACTCTCCATCCTCAGACCAACCACCTTCCTAGCCTAAATTAGTCGTTCCAAAACTAATGGAACCTTCAGAATCCCATTATGAGGCGGCCTGCTAGGGATTTATCATAAATCTTATTTTTTATAGTTATAATTTCTTGTCAACTAACTTGCATAATTCTCAACCAAGACCACTCACAACAATTCTAGCAGCTCCAATAAGTCATAAAAGGTCTGAGGTCATCGTACAAAAGCTCAATCAATAGAGTATCCATAGAATTACAGAATTAACCTGGAGAGTCATTCCACATAGTGTTCTAGATGAGTTTTGGGAGTTAAAAACTTATTTTTTGGGGTGTTAATGCAAGTTAAGCGCAGTCAACATGGGTCACCATAGGTCAAGATAATCAAACCCATTTATCTTTTATGTTTATTGTGGAAACTATCCCTTTCTTCTCTATTTTGGCTACTCCGCCATTTTCTTCCATTCTTAAATTCTAAAAAGCTTGGAGGTGTAATTCTGAGCTTAGATTTTCATGGATTTTCATTTGGGTAAGCTTCCTAAATACTAAATCTTTGATTTTTAGTATTTAAATTATGATTTTGACTTGAAATTTTTTGTTTCAACCCTCTAATTTTCTCGATTTTTCAAGAGCTGATTCAAAGTTCACATAATGATTACTAGCTTAATTTCTACTAAAGTTTTATGGGAGTTTCACCTATAAACTCCATTTTTATGTAGAACTTATTTCAAGGATTTTGCCCATGGATTCAATTCATGTCAATATAGGTATCACAATTTATCTTTTGATTTGTATAATCTATTTTTAATAGGGGTTTGTTTCACTAGAGCTTATTTTGAGGTTTGGGTTGATCAAAACCTTAGTTTGAGTGCGGTCTTAGCATCGAGGTAGTTTTGACTATCCTTTTTGAGACTAAATTTGAGTTATTGAATATGTTTAATGGTAATTGTAAAATTTAGATTTTTTTAATGAGTAATTGGATTGGTATGATAATATTTTTGTAGAAGTGTAATGCAGTTCTGTTGGAATTAGAGTAAATTATGAATTTGTTGTCATATTGAGACGTATTCAAGAGATTTGAAATATTCTCAGTGTTATTATGATAATTATGATACTTATGATATTATTTGGGAAATGTTGTGATAATTGATGATATTTGAGACATTTTCTTCGAATTATGTGTATATTTTGAGACTTGTAAAGTTTGGTATCATCAGTATATTGTTTAATGGTGTGAGTATGGTGGTTTTAAGACATATTGATGGCATTGTTGTACAAATTGAGAAACTTGGCATTGTTCTTTTTTGATTTTGATGATTATTACTTATAGGTTATCTTATTATATTATTGTCCGATATATATATATATATATATATATATATATATACACACACACATACACACACACATATATATATATATATATTGATTTGTGGCATTGCCATGCATTCATCTCATATTGCATTTGTACAATCTCTTGACAATGCTGACGTGGCAACGCTGAGATAATGTAACACTTTTATAAAAATGCTTGACCATGTTAAGGTGTCAAAGAAGAGATAGTACTACTTTCTAGAACTCCTTGACCATGCTGATGTGGCAAGGTTGAGATATTTAGATATTGTGACACCTTTTGACCACATTGAGGTGGTAAGGTTGAGAGATTTTGGTATATGATCTGATGAGACCCTGATATATTTTACTTGGTAGCCTTAGCTCTGTGTGTGTGTATATACATACATACGCACACATACATACACACACAAACCTTGTCATTGTAGGTAAGAGAGGTTCTTAGTTATTACATGCTTATCCGATTTCTCCTACACAGTCAGTTAAACCTACTTGGTATATTTCAGTTCACTCACTGCTACAATGTTACCTCCTTGCAGATTGAGCACTAGGAGTCCTACATAGTAGTTTATCGTATTTGACCGGAGTTCCCTTATCATTACTAGACTTCAGCGGTGAGGCTTAGACATCAAATCTTCGTTGTGTCTTTCAGAGTTCATTTATTGTCATTAATACTAGACTTTGTATTTTCCTTATGATAAAACTTTATTTTACTCATTCATATTATCTAGAAGTTGTTCTACTCATGAATCCAGGTTTTGGGATTTGAAATTGAGTATTACTTTTGTTTTTTTTACTATTATTTCCTTTTGTCGCGATCCAGTTTCGGGTTGTAACATGAAATGTAGGGTGAGATAGTTGGACCTTTCTTTATGATACAATATGAAAAAAAGAAAAGTATGTATTAATACTTTGAATATACCAAGTATCTGACTTATATGTATAAAAAATATATTATAAATAAAACATGAGTCATGAAATGCAAGACTAGTAAATCATTTTAAAGCATGAGATGAAATTTACAAATTTATAACATAATATCAGTTCATAAAAAATCATATGAAATCTTGTAAGTAAAATTATTTAGTTTTTTGGATATCACCCTCAATCGATTATAAGACCATGCAAGCTGAAATATGAACTTTTATGTAAATCACACCTTGAGAATAGAAAGACTACTGGCCAAGGTAAACTCCATGAGAACATATTAATATCATGAGCTATGTAGATCCACTAGCTAGGCCAATAAGAAAAACTAAAAAGGGCATGTAGTTTGGGATTAGAGGTTGCTATTGGAGTTTTCTTTGGTCGCTATCTTGAGCTTTCAGACCAAATCTTACTTCAAGCGCTCTTGGTGCTAGGTCAAATCCTAGTAGAATATATAAATCATAATCATTAGTAAGGAAAATGTTTAATATTAATTCAAGTCAAGAAATCATCATACTTATAGAATAATGATATGTTGTTAAAATACAACACATTTGATGCCTAAAACCTAAGATTTTGGTTATTCTCAATGTGAATTTTGTGGTTTTTATGTTTTTTTATGTTTGTTTTTCCAGAGAAATATAGGTTGACTTGATTTTGGTAAAAGTTATAGATTTTGCTAATTTTCAGGACATACGGACCCCACTACGAGTCGTAGCCCAAGTTATGACTCATAGAGGAAGTCTTGGACCAATTAAAACAAAATTTGAAAAACCAAAGTTCAGTCATACGACCTCAAGGTATGAGTCATAGTCTTCTATACGACTCGTAAAGCAAGGTCTCGTAGCAATCGACAGTGTTGATCAAAATTGAACCAAGAAATGAAAGTGTAGACTACGAGAAGGCACTACGAGTCGTAGACCATATTATGACTCATAGAGTTGTATTGTAGCGGTGAAGTCCAAAATGCCAAGTGCTTACCATGAAAGTTGGACTACGACTCGTAGGGCACCCTATGAGTCATAACTGCGTGCTGTAGCAGAAGCTGACTAAATTTTTTAATTATTTTAAGGACCTTTTTGTAAATACTATAAATAGTATATTTTAAGATTTTAGAACAAAATTTTTCATTATTGAATATTGTATAAGGATTTTAGAGAGGTTTCAGAGTAGAATTTTAGGGTTTATCTTTGGAGACTCAAATTTGGAGATTAGATTCACTTGTGGATTAATTTCATCATTCAAGCATGTGATTCTAATTGCAAAGTGGGTTTCATTGTTCTTCAATTTTCTTAGGTAAGAAATCTACTATGTCTTCTTTATTCATTGTTGATTTGTTTGCCTAAGCCATAAGTGGCTAAACCCCACAACTTGGGGTTATCGGAACTATGAGTATCTAGCTTAGAAAACCAAGATTATTTGCACTTCTTGAGTTTGGTATTTGCATGTATTATCTATTTTCCTTCATTTTGCTTGTTATTTAATGATGTCCAACATTGAACCCCACCTAGTATCAAAATCCCGATCATGGTAGTGATGAATAGGAAAAGGAAACGGGTGACAGAATTTGATTGATGTCTTGTCGTCTAATCAACCAAACCTGGCCAAGGAGAGGTTGAATGTGACAATTGGTAATGGTTAGTTTGACAGACTATGGTTGCCGGCCAAGCCTCATAGTGAAATTCGACCTTCACCTTTGTCCAAGGGTTGGAAAAACTTAAGTTGTCGTCTAGTATGCAATAACCCAATTGAGATTGTGTTATCCGGGGTGTTTAAGTTAGTAATCATGGGGAATACAATTTCCTAAGTTACTCTCCAATTTGTTTGTCTCTCCATTTTAGTGGTTTAGTTCAATTTTCTATCTATCATTGCAAAACCCCCTTTCATGAGAATTGAGTTGTTTGATATTTGAATTGATTATTGGTGAATCAAATGGCAAAGCTTCATATTCCCTTGGGATTCGACCCTAACCTCAGTTAGGCTTTTTACTATTAAAGATCAATTTATCCTAAAAGTGAGAGGTACTGTTTGAGCATGATCAAATAACTCATTAAAACATTGTTGATCAATCAATGTGAGAATTGTCCTTATCACTTCAGCGGCTTGATCGAACCAAGCCTCTGCAATTTTATAATCTCCTTGTTGAATGGGTTATTCTCCCCGGCCAGAATAGATGGTTCAATTCCTTCCCTTAGAATCGTACTTTAGAATTTCTTACCTCATATGGGTCAGCAGTCAATTCTTTCGGCGTCCCATTTTGATCTATACCATATCTAATAAAATTGAATCAGATTTCTCATGGATCTATGCCAATTTTAGGGTTAACCAAAAGAAAAATAGGTTAATTACATGGGTTTCAAACTGAAATTTGGATGAATATGAATTCATAAGTAGGTGAGAAAAATTCTTTCACAATCATTCGTTCATTCTTAAGGGACTTTGATAAATGATAATCGGGTACTTTCATCAAACTTGAGTGAAGCCCTTGTACATTCATGATCATAGTTTATAGTAAAACTAGGTAAATTGCATAGATTCATCTTAAATCAACTTTAAATCATGCAATTGGACGAAATAATACATAATCATGACGAACAATAGCAATTAAAATCATAATCGAAAGAAATCATAATAAAATTCATGAACCCTAGATAACATTGAGGAGAACTTGATTGGAAAAAAATGAAATCATGTAACTAATACCAATTCATGCATAACTAAATCAATATTCATGAGATAATTCATAATTGAAACAACTCAACAAAGAATCACGAAAGTCTAGTAAAATTAAATTAAAAGCTTGAGAAAACCTTTGGGCTTCATGGATGAAAATGATCCATCAATAAATATCCATATATCTTGAGTAACATTATTGAAGAAACTTAGAAATTGATAGAGGAGTTGAAAGAACCCTAGCTTAATCTTCAATAGAGTCTTGGAGAAGACAAACCTTAGAAAAAATTGTGAATAGGGTGAATGATTTAGGAATGAGGTTGCTTTCATGATTAAAAATAGTTATAGGTTGATTTTATGTGATCAAAATATAATAGCTTGAATGTTAGAAAAATAGAAATGACCTAAAATACCCTTAATTAAAAATTATCAAATAGAAATCACGCCCTCAGCCTATCAGTCGTACTTCCATCTACAGTCAGTCACCACTTGGGAAAGTATAGAGAAGGCCATACATAATTCACCATTAGATATAGGCTCTTCCATACATAGATCCAATTTTTCACTTTTTTGTATTCCACTTAATGAAAGTAGATTATTTTTCCATTACGAAGACCGCCCGGTCGTGAAGATTATCCAGGAGATGTTTTTCATTTGCATTCACGCCTTTTGGAAAGAGCCGCTAAATTAAGTTCTCATTTTTTGATCATAGATAATCCCCAACAAGAATTTGGTTCTTTTTACGTACTTGATATCGATAAATATGCAAATCTAGAAATTCATTTCGGCCAATTGAACCTTCTCGAACTGTTTCTTTTAAGAACCAAAAAGATTAGTGCCAAAATAACATATTTTTCACATTAGCTTCGCTATTTCAAGAGTTTGCTAAGCTTCTTATGGATCAATCCTAGAATTCCATCTGTTTTCTAGTTTCGGAAAAGCATGGATTTTCAAGAACGAGAATCATATGATAAGATTTTAAATAAAGGATAATAAATAAATGGGAGGACCTTGAGGTGCTTGGCCCTTATTAGCCGGGCCTAGTCTTGGTAGGGGAGCTCTTCCATGAGGCATCTTCTATAATGCATCAAGGACATAATCAAGATAAGGAAACTACAATATATCCAAATCATGACATCAGACATGAAGAAGTGAGATAATTCCTAGAACGTCATCATAGCCTACCACTCATATGCATGGTGCACTTCACACCCATGAATAGGACTCTACTTGACACAGCATATTGGATTCCAAAGATCATTTATAAACCTGGTGCTCTAACACCAAGCTTGTCAAAACCCGATCCTAGGTCCTAGGAGTGGCAGGGAAAATGGAAACCTGAGAGTACCCAAAACAAGCCTCATAGTATCCATTCACACATCATTGGTTCGGAAGAGCATTGTAAGGACCGAACATCGTATGTCCTCATCAGAGCTTGAAACTTCAAATATTAAGAAACTTTGGACTAAGGTGACGCTTTAGGGGAGACCTTACAGCCCGTATGAGGTCACACGATCTGTGTGGGGGTCCTGGGAAATGGCCCTTGACCTTTAGAGGTTTGTTGGAGTGGAAATGTGGTGTTTAAAACTAAGGCTCACCAAATTTAGACCCCTCATGGTCTATGTGACACCTCACAGGCTGTGTGGTAGCCTTGGCTTGAAATCCCACAATTTTCGGACCAAGTGTTGTCACACGGCCAAGTACACGACCCTTGTGGTGTAACACAACCTGTGAGGCCTCCTATATGGCTTTTACAGTGAATATTTTCTAAGTATGTAATCACCATCTCGTAACTTGGTTATGGGGAAATGTTTTCTAAGGGAGCTAGTACGGGCACATACACGGCTCGTGTAGCTTCACACGGCCCATGTGGCCCTTCTGTGTGATTATTTTTTGTCAAAAAATCATACGTATGGGATCATCGTTCCAGACCATTGTCATGTGAAATTTTGTATAATTTTTGGTTTGAGGGCAAGTACACGGTCAGTGTAGTGCCACACAGACTGTATACCCTCCCTTGAAGTGATGACATTCAATTTTTCAACTCATTTCATTAACAATATTTTCATAATTATGGTTTATTCTAAAGGTTTATTGTGACTTCATATGCTTCCTAAAGTCTTTGGAATGACCTAAACTCTATTCCTAACATTCAAATTCACACCTCACATTTGAAATTCTCTCAAGTCATTCTAAAGTCTCTTTCAAAGAATTCTTGTGGGTTTCAAGCTTGGGAATCAAGGAAGGGCTCTTTCTTCACCAAATTTCTTCTTGAATGTTCTTTATTAGTTAAGGTATTTGGGTTTGATAATTTGTCCCTTTCACAAAGAAGACCAAATATCCTTTTTACTCAAATTCATGGAATTTTAGCTACTTTAAATTTGGGTTTTTAATTATATTTTTTATTAAATTCAATTAAAGTGTGGGTTGTACTTATTTGATTTTGAAGTAGATATAAGCCCTATAATGATGAACTACATTGAAATGATGATGTTATGAATGTGCATTTCCCTTTTAAAACTTGATTTGTGCGTTGTTAATCTATATTATGTTCTAAACGTGAATTTTACTTATGTTTTTACCTAAATTGCATAATGTATTATTGATTTGAAGTAGAATATCTATTACCTATGTTACTCTCATATGAACATTGAATTTATGAAATTATCAGTGAGTTAAGATAACATGTATTTTTATAAAATATTTTCGGTGAGTTAAACTCACATATTGGTTATGACAAGAATTTGATCACATTATTTGCTCTTTGAGCATATTGGGTGTTTGCACCATACTGTTTAATTAATGAGCTATTCCTATGCATGATAAACATGATATTGAACTATGATTTGGATTTTTAGCCCGTGAATGAATGATTATGAGAAGTATTTGGCATTTAAGCTTAAATGTGCATTGAAATGACTTACCTCTTTTGAATTCATGTATATATATTAGTATTCTCGTGGGATGATTGACTTAGCACCAATGGATTTAGGGTGTCAGGGCTACCCCTAAGGGTCTTCTCCCTTTCCTTGAACTATGTACTAGCATAGGAATGGTAGTCATCACCGAAATGATCGGGTCGTCAGGGATGGCTATTCATTTATGATATGATATGTTTGATAAGGAAATCCTTCCAAAATTTTCACAACCCAGTCCTAGGGCCTAGACATGACATGACGAATGGGGAACCTGAAGGTACCCCAACCAAACCTCTTAACATATCATTACACATCCTTGGTCGAGGAAACAATTAAACAATAACAGAGAATCGAAATAAGGGTAAAAGAGACTAAGGGAAGTCTTTCATAGCATTAAAACCTACAAGATTCAAGAGAGTCAAAGCTCATAACATTATTACATAACTTGTCCAACAACACCTCTGCACTTAGAATTGGGTGGGGCCCAAGATAAATTTCTGAGCTCATCCTCATAGTCAAAAGCATACAAATAGATATTAGAGTCTTCACATAACATAAGAACAAGAGATATCATTCTCGGATTTGAGGACTCACCAAACTTGCTTGGTGAAGGTAGCACTAGCCACGAGGAGGATAAGGATGATCATAAGGAGCTTCGGTTCCTACATTGTAGTATCATGTAGGCATAATGTATGTATTAGCACGTTTGATGTATGTAGGATGCAATACAACAAGAGATAGGCAACATAATCAAAATGCATAAATATACAATGATGAATATATAGTAATATGGCATGCATGAATGATGCTTGAGTAAAACATGCTTATATAGAACATATTACATATACAGTAAGATACCTCTTGATGGTTGTCAAACCTTACCTTCCATGGTTATTGAGGTATTTACAACTCAATTGGTTGATGGCGGTCTCACCACATCATCCATGGTGATTGAGGCATTAACCCCTTAATTGATTTATGGATGTCTCACCCTACCATCTATGGTAATTGAGGTATCAACCCTTTAATTGTTTAATTAAAACATGCTTATATAAAACATATTACATGTATAGTAAGATACCTCTTGATGGTTGTCACACCCTACCATCCATGGTAATTGAGGTATTAACCATTCAATTGGGTGATGGTAGTCTCACCACATCTTCCATGGTGATTGAGGCATCAATCCCTTAATTGGTTTATGATTGTTTGACCCTACTATCCATAGTGATTAAGGTATCAACCCCTCAATTAGTTGATGGTTGTTTCACCCTACCATCCAGAGTGATTGAGGTATGAACCCTTTAATTGGTTGATGGTTGTCTCACCCTACTATCCATGGTGATTAAGGTAAACCACCCCCTCAACAAGGTATGGTCAATTTGCTACAGTATATATACCACTCATGAAATCAACACATATATACCTCTCATTCATCATCATAAGGTCATTCAGGCCATAGGACATGCAATGTGTCATCAATTGCTCAAGAACCCTAAATCGGACATTTTATCAAACACTTGGTAGATGTCCAATACTAGTGTAAAACTATCCAATTAAAGAGTTAAATCATGCAAGAAAACTTGAAGTAAATCAACCCACCAATACTTGGTAATTCCCTCATGCAATATACATTGAAACCCTTAGTCAAATCTCAAAATAGATACTAGATTCATAGCTCAAAACATGCTAAACAGTCATACTTTTATGAAACACCAACATAGTTCATAGTCAATCTCATAGTAAGTAATACCAATAAGTAAATCAACTAACACTATGAGATGACCCAAAAAAGTGTCGAAAATGTCCCTTGGAAGTGCCCAAAATCGTAAATTTCATATATCTCGAAATTCATGTGCGATATCAAAAATATGACTTTATATTCTTGTTCAGAGGGTCAAATTGAGTGGGGAATGGGTCTGACCCAAATTTAAGAGCAAGAATAGCAAAATTATAAAATTGCAAAAATGTGATTTCCATAGATGATTCGCGCCCCTAGCGCGATGCGCCAAAGGTGCGCTTCTGTGTAATTTTGTGTTAAGTTTTCTATTGCGGCCCAAGATTTTTAGGTATTGGGCTTAAGTGTTCCCCTGTATGAAAATGCCTATACTTAGCCTTATTTCATCCTCATATCATTCAAGACATTCCCAAATACACTCTCAAACACTTAGAAAATGTTTCACGCTCATCCGAATTCTAAGGCTCTCAATTAAACTTCAAGTCTCCATCTCAAATCTTTATCAAGTTCATCTCCAAAGCTAAGGTATGTGGGTTTCTTTTATGGGTTCCTTTCACCCATGATGCCCAAGCTTTCTTTCTTTAAAAATTGGCTGATTTAAAGTTGATTTACAAATAGGTCTTATATATTATTAAATTCATTACACACTATGTTTGGGTTATGAATTTTGTGACTATTTTACTATGTTTTGAGCTACAAATCTAAGATTTATTGTAAGGTTTGATGAAGGATTGTGATGTATATTGCTTGAGGGTGTTACTAAGTATCCATTTTTGGTTTTACATTGAGTTTTCAAGCATGATAACACTCTTGAATTGCATGATTTTACAATAGCCCTACACCCTCTAAGTGTTTGATAAAATGTCGGGTTATGGGTTCTTGAGGAATTGAAGGTCCAATGCATGTCTTATAAGTTGAATGACTATATAATGATGAAATGATGATGGAATGATGATGAAATTATAATGAAGAGAAATGTATGTATATGATGAGGAAAGGAGTGTGTATATATATGATATTATCTCTATAGTGTTGGGAATGACCAAGCCTAGCTGAGGGCATTGTAGGCTCGAGTAACCTTGTTAAGGGGTTCGTACCTCGATCGCCTAGCTCGAGGGGTGTTAGGACCGTGTAACCTTGTTGGTTGTTGGTACCCATCAACCTTGTTGGGGAGTTTGTATTCATCAATCTTGTTGGGGGTTTTACACTCCATCAACCTCATGAGGGGGTTCGTACCTCATGCGCCTCTCTAAAGAGGTAGTAGGCCTTGGATTGCACTAAAAATATTCACTCCTTACATTCGTATTATGTTCTATATAAGCATGAGTTTACTTTAAGCATCATTCGTACCTGTCATATTGCTATAAGTTTGTTCGTTGTCTATGTTATACATTTATCCTACAATTCTTATCACTTGTTGCTTTACATCCTTTATACTTAGTACATTCAAACATACTAACGCATACTCTAAGCCAACATGATGTCACCATATAGGAATTGGAGCCCCACTTGCCCATACCTATCCATGTGGCTAGTACGATTCCACTCAAGCTTGTTGGTGAGTCCTCCATTCCGGGGACGTTGCGTATTCTCCTATGTTATCGACTAAGACTACTTTTCTTTCATGCAAATATTGGCTGTTAGAGTAATCCCAGTTTCTTGTCTTGACCCCCACTCTCATCTATGTAATAGAGGTGTTAATTGACATATTATGTATCTATGTTATGAGCCTTAACTCTCTTTTTTACTGATGATTATGACATGGAAGTTTACCCTTAGTCCCCGTTCCCTTTGTTTATGCTTGTCACGTATTGTCTTTTTAATTGCTTCCGCGACCAAGGATGTTTAATGATATGCTATGAGGCTTGTTTGGGGTTCCTTCAGGTTCCCCATTCATCGGTTACGTCTAGGCCCTAGGCTTGGATCATGACAAACTTGGTATTAGAACACTAGGTTGTTAGATCCTCATTGTCCAGTACACCACATTGATTAGAGCCTTATTCATGGTTCTGTTGTGCACCTCAACTATGAGTAGAAGGTTATGAGATGTTTTAGGAAATGTTTCCCTTCCTCTTATGCTAAGTTGTGCTACAGGGTTGAAGTAAGTTTTTTCCCCCTAATGATTGTTCTTTTCTACACTGGATCATGCCTAACATGAGAGGAAGACAAACCCGTACACCCAAGGATAAATCGGCTAATAGAGAGCTTCGGAATGCTCTCACTTTGTTTGCACAAGTTGTTGCTAACCAAGCCAAGCGAGGGGCCTAAGCCCGTTATGCTTCTACACCGGCATCTTGGGTGAGAGATTTCATGAGCATAAATCCCCAGTAATTTCATGGGTCAAAGGTGAGTGAGGACCCTTAAGAGTTCATTGATGAGGTCTATAAGATTTTGTCTATCATGGGTGTGAGGTCGGAGGATAAGGCAGAGTAAGCGACCTACCAAATCAGAGGGGTGGCACAAATATGGTTAACACAATGGACGGAAGAAAAGGGAGTCAACTATGTGGTGCTTTAGGAAGAGTTCAAGGCGGCCTTCCTTAATGGGTTCTTCCCTCTTGAGCTTAGGGAAGCTAAGTTGGTGGAATTTATGAATTTTATACAAGGATCTATGAGTGAGAGGGAGTACGCCCTAAAGTGCACCTAATTTTCAAAGTATGCTCCGCAATTAGTGGCCGACTCGAGATCTCGGATGAACAAATTTATGATGGGAGTTTTCCTCTTTGTGAGTGAGGAGTCTCTGTCCGCCATATTGATTATTGATATGGACTTGTCCCATTTGATGACCTATGTCGAACAAATGGTAGAGGAGAAATTGAGGAAGACAAGGGGTCATGAGGCCAAGAGGGCTCGTTTTGAGGTTAAGCTCTAAAAGAGTGGTTGGTTCCATCAAGGCGAAAGGTCTACTCATGCATTGGATAAGAGGGTTCCAAATGATATCCCGAGAACCCAAGATGTTAGGGGTGTGGCTCCTATTGATGTGTGTCCGAAGTGTGGTAAGGGTCATGGTGGCCCATGTTTGAGAAATATCGGTGCTTGTTATGGTTGTGGGAAAATAGGGCATAAGGCAATAGATTTCCCTCAAAACTGCACCAAAGGCAAGGAGGTTCGTCCACAAGGTGCTAATACAGTCCTCTTGGGGAGAGCTAGCCGACAATATAGTGCTCCTATGCACAACTTCTTTTATGTTTTGCATGGGAGGCAAGGGGTTGATGAGGTGCCCGACGTCGTTACCGGTATTAAAAAGTCCTTGATTTTGATGTGTATGCTTTAATTGCTTTGAGTGCCACTCCTCCTTTTGTTACCTCCTTTGTTGCCAAAAAGTTCCATGTTGGATGAGTCATATGAGGTGTTTACGCCTATAGGTTCATCTATTGTTGCTAGAAAAGTCTATAGAAATTGTCCCATTTGCATATTACATAAAATGATGCCTTGTGATCTTGTTGAATTGGACATGATTGATTTTGATGACATTCTAGGGATGGATTGGTTGCATGTATATTATGCTTCTATTTATTGTAGAACCCGTACGGTCAAATTTCAATTCTCAAATAAACCCGTCCTCGAGTGGTAGAGTCATGATATGGTGGTTAAGGGTAGATTTATCTCTTGCATTAAAGCCCATAAGTTGATCTCTAAGGGGTGTCTTTACCATCTTGTGAGGGTTAGGGATGTGGAGTCTAAAGTCCTTCCCATGGAGTCGATTCTGGTTGTAAATGAATTCCTTGATGTTTTTCCAAATGACCTTCCCGGTGTTCCTCCTTAAAGGGAAATAGATTTTGGTATATACCTCATCCTCGATACTCAACCCATTTTTATTCCACCTTACCGTATGGCCATGGCGGAGCTGAAGGAACAATTTGAGGGATTTGTTGGAGAAGGGTTTCATTAGGCCTAGCCAATCACCTTGGGGTGCTTCGGTGTTGTTTGTTAAGAAGAAAGATGGGTCTCTTAGAATGTGCATTAACTACCTACAACTTAAAAGAGTCACTATCAAGAATGGGTATCCTCTTCCAAGGATTGATGATTTGTTTGACCAGTTGCAAAAGGCCAGCCACTTCTCTAAAATTGATCTTTGGTCTGGGTACCATCAAGTAAAGGTAGGGGAGTGTGATATTCCTAAGATGGTCTTCTGGACTAGATATGATCATTTTGAGTTTGTTGTGACGTCATTTGGGTTAACCAATGCACCAGTCATTTTCATGGATTTAATGAATAGGGTCTTTAAACCCTACTTTGATTCATTTGTTGTGGTATCCATTGACGATGTTTTGATCTATTGTCATGGTGAGGAGCATAGGGCTCATTTGAGGGTTGTATTGCAAAGATTGACGGAAGAGAAGTTATATGCTAAGTATGAAAAGTGTGAGTTTTGGTTGAGGGAGGTTGCCTTCCTAGGACATGTGGTATCGAGGGATGGTATTAAGGTGGATCCTAAGAAGAAGGATGTGATTAGAAATGGGCCTTGACCATTGACCCCATCGGATATTAGGAGCTTCGTAGGCTTAGCGTGTTACTATTAGAGGTTTGTGAATGGGTTCTCTTCTATTAATTCCCATATGACAAAGTTGACTTAAAAGAAAGCCAAATTTGTGTGGTTTGATAAATCTGAAAGGAGTTTCCAAACATTGAAAGATAATCTTGTGTTTGCTCCTATATTGTCACTGCCGGAAGGACTAGAGGGATTTGTTGTGTATTGTGATGCCTCCCGAGTTGGTTTGGGTTGTGTGTTAATGCAAAACGGTAATGTCATAGCCTATGCTTCTAGACAACTCAAAGTGCATGAAAAGAATTATCCTACCCATGATCTTGAGTTTGCCGCCATTGTGTTTGCATTAATGATTTTGTGTCACTACTTGTATGGGGTGCATGTTGATGTGTTCACCGATCATAAGAGTCTCCAATATGTCTTCACTCAAAGAGTTCTCAGCTTGAGGCGAAGTAGGTGGTTAAAACTTTTTAAGGACTATGACATAAGTAGGCGTTATTATACAGGTAAGGCAAATGTGGTGGCGTATACTTTTAGTAGGGTGTCTATGGGTAGCCTAGCTCATATTGATAGTGGTGATAAGGAGATAGCTAGGGAGGCGCATTAGTTAAATAGATTGGGGGTTAGGCTGAAGGAGGTTGGTGACAGTGATGATGTTTTTGCGGATGGTTCTAAGTCCTCTGTGGTTGATGAGGTGATCGCAAAACAAGATATTGATTCCTCCTTGTTGGAATTGAAGGCCTTGGTTAAAAAGGGCAAGGTGGAGGTTTTCTCCCAAGGGGGACATGGTGCTCTTAGGTATCAAGGTAGGTTGTGTGTGCCTTGTGTTTATGGTACGGGGGAGAAATTCCTTGATGAGGCCCATAATTCTTCTTATTCTATCTTCAACAGTTCCACCAAGATATATCGAGACTTAAAGGGTGGCTATTTGTAGGGAGGCATGAAGAGAGACATTGCCAAATTCATTTTCGGTTGTCATAGTTGTCAACAAGTCAAAGCCGAACATCAACAACTGGGTGGCATAACCCAAGACACAGAGATTCATTCTTGGAAGTGGGAGGTAATTAATATGGATTTTGTGGTTTGGTTGCCCAAGAATAGAAAAGGTTTTGATTCCATTTTGGTTGTGGTTGATAGGACGAAAATATCGGGTCATCTTCTACCGGTTAAGACCACATATTAGGCTGAAGATTATGCAAGGTTGTAGATTCATGACTTGGTAAGATTTCATGGGGTCCCTTTTTCCATCATATTAGATCATGGGGAACAATTCACTTCACACTTTTGGAGGTCCTTTCGAAGGGGTCTTGGTATAAGAGTTAAGTTTAATATGACCTTTCACCCTCAAACGGATTGAAAAGCAAAAAGAACTATCCAAACACTTGAGGATATGCTTAAGGCTTATGTATTAGAGCTCAAGGGTAGTTGGGATGATCATCTTCCGTTGATTGACTTTTCATATAACAATAGCTATCATTCTAGCTTTAGAATAACTTCTTTTGAGGCTCTCTATGGTAGGCATTGTAGATCACCAGTTGGGTGGTTTGAGGTTCGAGAGGTCAGTTTGCTGGGACCAGATCTTGTTATGGAGGCTCTTAAGGATGTTAAGATGATTTGAGAAAGGTTGAAGACAACCCAAATCGCAAAAAGTCCAATGTCGATGTGAGGAGAAGAGATCTTGAATTCATGTTTCGTGATTAGCTCTACTTGAAGATGTCACCGATGAAGGGTGTGGTCTGTTTTTGCAAGAAGGGAAAGATAAGAACTAGATATATAGGTCCTTATAGGGTGATGAGAACGATTGGTAAGATGGCCTATGAGTTGGATTTGCCTAGTGAAATAAAGTTGGTTCATCTGATCTTTCATATGTCTATGTTGAGAAAGTGTGTGGGTGACCCTAATGCTATTGTGCCTCTCGATATGGTAGGTGTTGTTGAAGACAATTTGACCTATGAAGAGGTTTTAGCTCAAATTTTCAATAGACAAGTGAAGAGGTTGAGGAACAAGGATGTGGCTTCCGTTGAGGTCCTTTGGAGGAATCAACAAGTTGAAAGTGCTACTTGGGAGACTAAAGTGAACATGCAAAAGTGATATCCTTACGCATTCCACTCCACTCAAGCCTAAGGTATTGACCTAAGTCCTCTATATGGTCTCAAGTGTTGTGTTTAGCCCCTGTGTCATTGCATGCATTCATGTTTAAATTGGCAAGTTCATACTTATGATGTGAATTTTGAAATGATGTTTAAGTGCATTGTTGCATCTCTTTGTGGGCTGAAATGGTCATCATTGTTTCTCTCATATATGTTTCTTTGACACTAAGGGACGAATGTTATGAAGGGGAAGATATTGAAACAACCCCAAAAAGTGCCCGAAAATGTGCCTTGGAAGTGCTTGGAATCGTAAATTATACATATGTCAAAATTTGTGCACGATATCAAAAATTCGGCTTCATATTCATGTTCAAGGGATCAAATTGAGTAGGAAATTGGTCTAACTCCGATTTAAGAGCAACCATAGAAAATTTGAAAATCACAAAAATGCGATTTCTAGAGATGATCTGTGCCCCTAGCACGATGCGCCAAGGGCACGCTTCTGCGTAATTTCATGGTCGATTTCCATCTCGGTCGAAGACTTTAGGGCCTTGGGCCTAATTCTTCTCATGCGTGAAAATGCCTATACTTAGCTATATTTCACCATCTTATTATTCAAGATATTCCCAAATACACTCTCAAACACTTAGAAAATATTTCACCTCCTAAAATCAAGTCTCAAACTCATCCAGATTCTAAGGCTCTCAATCAAACTTCAAGTCTCCATCTCCAATCTTCATCAAGGTCATCTCTAAATGTAAGGTATGTGGGATTTTTTCATGGGTTCCTTTCCTTAAAAATTGTAAAATTTAAAGTTGATTTACAAATGGGTCTCATATGTTATAAAATTCACTGCACACTATGTTAGGATTATAAAGTTCTAAATATTTTATTATGTTTTGAGCTATGCATCTAAGATCTATTTTAAGGTTTGATGAGGAGTTTTGATGTCTAATGCTTGAGGGTGTTACTAAGTATCTATTGATGGTTTTACATTGAGTTTTCTAGCATGATAAAACTTTTAAATTGCATGGTTTTACACTAGCCCTACACATACTCTAAGTGTTTGATAAAATGTTCGATTATGAGTTCTTGAAGAATTGAAGGTCCAATGCATGTCTTATGAGTTAAATTACTATATGATGATGAAATGATGATGGAAAGATGATGAAATGATGATGAAGAGAAATGTATGTATATGGTGATGAAAGGGGTGTGTATATATATATATGATATTATCTTTATAATGTTGGGAATGACCAAGCCTAGCTCAGGGGGTTGTAGGCCCAGGTAACCTTGTTGAGGGGTTGGTATCTTGATGGCATAGCTCGGGGGGTGGTAGGCCCGTGTAACGTTGTTGGAGGTTGGTACCCATCAACCTTTTTGGGGGCTTTGAACTCCATCAACCTTGTGGGGGGTTTGTACCTCATGCGCTTATGCAAGGTGCTGGTAGGCCTTAGATTGCCCTAAAAATGGTCACTCTTTACACTCATATTATATTCTATATAGGCATGACTTTACTTCAAGCATCATTCATACATGCCATATTGCTATAAGTTTATTTGTTGTTTATGTTACGCATTTTGCCTATAGTTCATATCATTTGGTGCATTGCATCCTACCTACTTAGTATATTCAAACGTACTAACACATACTCTATGCCAACACGATGTCACCATGTAGGGACCGGAGCCCCACTTGAGCATCCCCATCCACGTGGCTAGTACGATTCCACTCAAGCTTATTGGTAAGTCCTCCATTCTGGGGCCGTTGCTTATTCTCCCATGTTATATACTAAGACTACTTTCCTTTTATGTAAGTGTTGACTATGAGGGTGAGACTGGTTGCTTGTCTTAGCCTCTGCTCGTATCTATGTAGTAGAGGTGTTGTTGCACATGTTATGTATCTATGCTATGAGCCTTGACTCTCTTGTTTCCTGATGATTATGAAATAGAAGTTTTCCCTTAGTCCCCATTTCCTTTGATTATGCTTGTCTCTTATTGTCATTTTAATTGCTTTCGCGACTAAGGATGTGTAATGATATGCTATGAGACTTGTTTGGAGTTCCTTCTAGTCCCCCGTTCACCGGTCACATCTAGGCCCTAGGCTTGGGTCGTGACACACTACAAGAAAAAAGACTTTTAATGATCATTTCCTAACAATGGGAAATGAATCCAGTTGTTATAAATACATTTATAGTGACCAAAATTTTTTCGATTATTATAAGTATACTTATACCAACCAAATTATTTTTCGATCGTTATACATATACTTATAGTGACTAAAATTTTTTTCGATTATTATAAATATACTTATAGTGACCAAATTATTTTTCGGTCATTACAAATGCACTTTTAGTGACCAATTTTTTCGATTGTTAAAGACAAATTTTAATCCAACACTAATGAGGGGATGAATTTGATCATTAAAAACATAACATCTCGTCGTTAAAACATATAAGTTAGTGTAAAATTTATATTTTAATTAATGTGAGTGCAAAGACATCAGACCCAATCATGTTAAAAGTATAACAAGTTGTGTTTTATTAATCATTCCATCATTCTAATAAGAATCCTCCATCTTTTATAATTTTGGTTATTTCATAATCAACAAAGTTGTATAAAAAAGTAAAAAATATTAATATATTATTTTCTAATAACTCTATCTATCATTTTTATTATAGTCAATTATGTAAAATTTTAAAATATTTTAAAAGCATTTAGTTACAATCTTTTTGGCACAATTTTTTTTAACTTATATATTTTCTTGATATAGTTTGTATATATATTTTTATCTAGAGAGACAATTTTTTCATCTTTATTTGATCTTTTTATAGATGCAGGATGAAGTAGGTCAAAGCAAGAAAATTATAATGAAACAAAAAATTAAAAATAAAATTATATTAAATAATAATTATGAGCTTATGAGATTAATTTAAGGTAGAAAAGTT
>JAABOM020093575.1:0-28064 GCA_011800125.2 Solanum clarkiae
GATCTGTGAAGTCCATTAACCATGTTGAGGGGTTGATACCTTGACCACTATGATGGAGGGTGTGAAGTCCATCTACCGATTGCGGGGTGTATACCTAGATCACCCTCCAAGGGGCTGCTAAGTCTTGGATTCCGAGTACTAGTATGCTTAGTCTATGATGATGGTATCTTCCTATGTGTATAATATGTTCTATACAAGCATATTTTGCTTCTAGCGTCATTCATACATGTCCTATTATTTTTATGCTATCTATTTCTCATGATTATGAATTTCGATTATGTTGCCTAACTCCTGTTGCATTGCATCCTACATACTTAGTACATTCAAACATACTAATGTATACTATATGCCTACATGACGTTACAATGTAGTGATCGGAGCTCCATTTGGTCACCACCCTCATCCACGTGGCTAGTGATATGTAATCAAGCTAGTTGGTGAGTCATCTATTCCAAAGGAAATGCCTTGATCTCTTACTATGTATTAAGACTCTCTCTTTTCTTTGATGTATGTTGACTATCAGGGTGATCCTGGTTGCTTGTCTTAGCCTCCGCTAAGTATCTATATAGTAGAGGCATCGTTGGACATGATGTGTAATTATTCTATGAGTCTTAACTCTCTTGTCTCTTGATTTTTATATTATGGATGTTTCCCCTTAGTCACTTTGCCCTTATTTCTATTCTTTCAATGCTATTTAATTTCTTTGGCGACCAAAGATGTGTAACGATATGCTAAGAGTCTTGTTTGGGGTTCCTTCGAGATCCCCATTCGCTGTGTCACATCTAGACCCTAGTTTGGGTCGTGACATTAGGCCTTCAACAACTCAAGAATCAATAACTAGACATTTTATCAAACACTTGGTGGGTGTGTTATGCTATTGTAAAACCATGCAATTCAAGAGTGTAATCGTGCTAGAAAATTCAGTATAAAACCATCAATAGATATTTGGTAACACATCAAGCAATATACGTCAAAACCCTTCATCAAATCTCACAATAGAACTTAAATTTATAGTTCAAAACATACTAAAACAATCATAAATTTATGAAACCCCAGCCATGGGTGTAGTGAAATTCATAATAAGCAAGATCCATGAATAAATCAACTTTAAAACATGCAATTTTAGGTAAAAGGAAGTTTGGGTATCATGGGTGAAAGGAACCCATGAAAGAAACCCACATACCTTGAGCTTGGTGAATCCTTGAAGAATATTGGAGATGGAGACTTGAAGCTTGAATGAGAACCTTAAGATCCGAATAAGTTTGGAATATCTTGGATGATATGAGGGTAAAATAAGTCTATCTATATGTATTTTAACGCAAGAGAAGACTTAGTCCCAAGACTCAAAGTCTTGGACCGGATTAAAAGAAGCAGGACAGAAAATATACTAGTCCGCGTCGCTTTAAGGGCGCGAACTTCTCACAAGAAATCGCATTTTGTGATTTTCAAATTTTTCTAAGGTTCCTCTTAAATTTTTCAAATTCCTCTTAAATTTTTCTAGGGTTCCTCTTAAATTTTTCTAAGGTTCCTCTTATCGCATCCCTCAAAAAATTTGAACCCCTAAACAAGAATATGAATATGAATTTTTGATAGCACGCACAAATTTTGAGATATGTGAAAATTACGATTTAGGGCACATTCGAGGCATATTTTTGAACACTTTTAGGGTTCAGTTTTCACATAAGGAAATATCTACTCGCCCTTTAGTTTCTATGTGTTATGTGAATCCATTTTCACGACCCAAGCCAAGGGCCTAGACGTGACACAGTGCAGAGGGAACCTGAAGGGACCCCAAGCAAGCCTATTAAATTATCATTACACATCCTTGGTCGTGGAAGCAATAAAATACAACAAGAAATAGTAAGTAAGGACAATGAGGCTAAGGATAACCTTCATAACATAAACATTAAGAAACAAGAGAGTCAAGGCTCATAGCATAGATATATGTCATGTCCAACAACACCTCTACCGCATAATGAAGAGCGAGGGGCTAAGACAAGCAACCGGGCTCATCCTCACTGTCAATACATAAGTAGAAAGAAGAGAGTCTTAGTACATAGCATAAGAGCATAAACATCGTCCCGGTATAGAGGACTCACCAACAAGCTTGAGAGGTATCATACAAGCCATTTGGAGAAGGATACCCAAGTGGGCCTCCGGGTCCTAAATGGTGAAATCATATAGGCATAGAGTATGTGTTAGTACGTTTGAATATACTAAGTATATAGGATGCAATACGACAAGAGATAGGCACTATAAGCAAAATGTATAACATAGGCAATGAATAAGCTTGTAGTAATATGGCAGGTATGAATGATGCTTGATGTTAAATCATGCTTATATGTACGGAACATAATACAAGTGTAAGGAGTCACCACTATTAGTGCAATCCAAGGCTTACCACCTCCTTGGAGAGGTGCATGAGGTACAAACCCCTTCATGAGATTGATGAGGTACAAATCCCCCAACAAGGTTGATGAGGTACAAACTCCCCAACAAGGTTATCAAGGTATAAACCTCTTGACAAGGTTGCACAGGCTTGCCACCTCCCGATAGAGGCGATCGAGGTACAAACCCCCCAACAAGTTTACCCAGGCGTACAACCTCCCGAGTGAGGCTTGGTCATCCCCAACACTATAGTGATGATATCATATACATAAATTCCTTTCATCATTATCATAACTTACATTACTTTCATCATAGAGTAATTCAACTCATAAAAAATGCATTGGACCTTCAATTCCTCAAGAATTCATAATCCAGACATTTTATCAAAGACTTGCAGGTGTGTAATGCTAGTGTAAAACCATGCAATTCAAGAGTGAATTCATGCTGGAAAAAAATTCAATGTTAAACCATCAATAGATACTTGGTAACACCCTCAACAAATATACATAAAATCCCTTCATCAAATATCTCAATAATTTGTTGTTTCATAGCTCAAAACATGCTAAAATAGTCACAATTTCATAAACAACAACATAGTATGCAGTGAAATTCTTAATAAATAAGACACATGAGTATCATAGGTAAAAAGAACCCATGAAAAAAATCCACATACCTTAGCTTTGGAGAATAGCTTGATGAAGATTGGAGATGGAGACTTTAAGCTTGAATAAGAACCTTAAAAAATTCGGATGAGTTTTAAGGCTTGAATTTAGGAGTAAAATATTTTGCTAAGTATTTGAATGAGTATTGGGGTGTTTTGAATGATATGAGGGTGAAATAAGGCTAAGTATAGGTATTTTCACATGTGGGAAGGCGTAGTCCCAAGATCCAAAAGTCTTGTACCGAACTTGAAAGAACGCACCAAAATAAAGCACTGGCACGTCGCGCCAGCAACGCGCATACCTCACTGGAAATTGCTCACTTTGAAAATTGAAATTACGATTCATTTGCTCTGAAATCAGGGCTAGACCCACCTCCCACTCAATTTTCCCCTGAGCAAGAGTATGAAGTCAAATTTTTGAAATAACGCATGCATTTTGAGATATATGGAAATTACGAATCTCGTCCCTTTGGGAACATTCGTCTCCGAATGTCAAAAAACGTATATAAGGAGAATAATCATGAAGAAATCAGGCCCAACAAGAATACAACAACATACTTAAAACATCATTTTCAAAATCTCAACATAATTATCAAAATCATCATGAACTTGTCAACATAAACATGAATGCATGCATATGACATAGGGGCTGAAACATAAGATTTGGAGTCATAAAAGAAAAGGACTTGACTCGTTATCTTAAGCTTGAATAGAGTAAAAGAGGTTCAGATATCACTTCTTCATGCCCGCTCTGGCCTGAGAGAAGCTATCGACTAAACGATTTTTCCAAACTATATCTCCACTGGGATCTTCTCCTAAGACAATATATTCTCCAACACCTCAAAATTTCTACAGCACTTAAGCCAACAACACATCTTCTCAACCAAGATGCATGAAGAACCGGACGAACCATATCCCTATTCTTAGGCAACTCTAATTTACATGCAACCTTACCAATTCTCCTCAAAACTTTGTAAGGACCCCATATCTTGGGCTTGATTTACCCTTCTTATAAAAATGAACATCACCCTTCATGGGTGTAACCTATAAATAGATCCAATCACGTACCTTAAATTCAAGGTCTCTCCTCTTCGCATCGGCATAGGATTTTTGACGACTTTGGGTTGTTCCCAACCTTCCTCTAATCATCCTTACCTTCCCAAGAGCCTCCATAACCAAATCAGGACTTATCAAAGCCACCTCTCCTACCTCAAACCACCCAACAAGTAATCTACAATACCTACCATAGAGGGCCTAGAAAGGAGCCAAACTAATATTAGAATGATAGCTATTGTTATATGCAAACTCAGTCAATGGAAGATGATCATTCCAACTACTCCTCAACTCCAATATGCAAGCCCTCAGCTATCCTCAAGAGTTTGGGTTATTCTTTCGGCTTGGCCATCTGTTTGAGGGTCAAAGGCCATACTAAGTTTACCCTTGGTTCCAAGACCTCCTTGAATGGACCTCTAAAGTATGAAGTGAATTGTGCACCATGATCGGATATGATAGAAAAAGGAACCCCATGCAACCTTACCAACTCATGCATATACAACCTAACATAATCTTCAGCCCCATATGTAGGTTTAACCAGTAGATAATGAGTCAACTTTTGTCTATTTACAACAACCCAAATGGAGTCAAACCCCTTTTTAGTCTTGGGCAACCCAACCACAAAATCCACATTAACCTCCTCCCACTTCCAAGTAGGAATCTCTATGTCTTGGACTAGGCAACCCGACCTTTGATGTTTGGCTTTGAGTTGTTGGAAACTATGACAACTGGATACAAATTGGCAATGTTCCTCTTCATACCTTCCCACCAATACACATCCCCCAAATGTCTTTACATCTATGTAAACTGGGGTGAATAGAATAGGAAGAATCATGAGTCTCACCAAAAACCAACATCCTTTTGTCATCAATATTAGACACACAATCTACCTTGATACCTAAGGGAACCATCTCCCCCTCGGGAGAAAACCTCCACCATACCATCTTTTACCAATGCCTTCAATTCTAACAAATCAGAGTCAAGATCTTGCTTATCTTTCACCCCCGCCCCCCAATGAAGATTTAAAGTCGTCAACAACAACAACACTACCATCGTTAACCTCTTCTAACCATACTCCCAGTCTAGCCAACCGATGGACCTCCCTAGTCACCATCATCTATATGAGCTAGGCCACCCATAGACACCCTACTCAAAACATCCACCATCATATTAGCCTTACAGGGATGATAATACACACTCATATCATAGTCTTTAAGAAGTTCTAACGACCTTATTTGTCTCAAGTTGAGATCTTTTTGAATGAAGACATATTAGAGACTCTTATGATCGGTGAACACATCAATATTCATCACATACAAATAGTGACGCCAGTTTTTTTCAAAGCAAAGAACACAATGGCTAGCTCAAGATCATGGGTAGGATGATCCTTTCCAAGCATCTCATTTGTCTAGAAGCATCGGCTATTACCACACCATTTAGCATCTAAACACCACTGCACGAATTCTTTAGGCATAACAATACACAACAATCCCTCCAACCTTTCCGGTAGAGACAATATAGGAGCAGACATAAGCTTAACCTTCAAGGTTTAGAAACTCCACTCCAACTTATTTGTCCACTCAAATTAGTCTTACTTTGGATCAACTAAGTCATACGAGAAGCAACAGAGTAAAACCCATCCACAAACCTCCGATAATAACACGCTAAATCTAAGAAACTTCTAATGTCCAATGGGGTCAATGGTCTAGGCTAATTTCTAATCACAGCTGTCTTTTTAGGATCCATCTTAACACCATACTCCGACTCCACAAGACCTAGAAAGGTAACCTCCTTTAATCAAATTCACACTTCTCATACTTATCACACAACTCTTCTTCACCAAAGATTCACAACGTTACGCCCAAAAACACAAGATCCAAATAAATCAATATTTCATCACTAGAGACCACGACAAACATAATAAGGAATGGATTAAAGACCCTATTCATGAGACCTATAGACATAAATGGTGCATAAATTAAACCAAAAGATACCTCCCTAAATTCAAAATATCGGAAGGGACATTCACTAACTCATTGATCACTAAAAACAACTCAATGGAAATGATGTAGGTTCAATGCCCCTAACTCTTACAAGATGATAATTTCAACCCTTAGAGATCCATTGCACCTTAAGAAAAGAAATGGACTTAACCCTTCACAGCCACCTTACAAGCCCGTACTTAAAGAAGGATTTATTAGGGAATTGAAATCTAACTCTACGGGCCCTACAATCAAAGAAGACACCATATTTCACGCAACTAATCCACCCTAAGTATGGCATCAAAATTCTCCACATCAACCCAACAATTAACAAGGCAAGACCTAATGCAATATGAACAGGGAACAACATCTATGAACTTTCTAGCAACAATACACCCAACAAAAGGGTAGACACGAAAGGTTCACATAACAGCTAGGGGCACACTTAAAGCCCACTAACAACAAGAAAGAATAATAAAAGAGATAGTGGCAACTGACCCCATCAAGTATACACATCAAAGCCAATGGAAATTTGAAAATATTAATAGCAATGTCGGGCACATCATCCCCTCCTTGAGCCCCTTGATCAACATGAACACCTTGACCTTATGGTCGGCCATCCTTACCTTGGTTGTAAGCATGTGGACATTCTAAAATATTGTAGTCCATCTCACCACACCAAAAAGCATGCCCCCGTGTTCCTCCAACATGCACCACTATGATTCGTCCCATAGTTTGGGCATCTAGATGAGTCACCCCATCCTCACCCTTTTTAATCTTATTGCATTTACAAAGACAATCCCTCCTCTTATTCCCCTCTTCACCATAATCGATGCAAACATTGGTGCCTCTCAAACATGGACCACTATACACCTTACCAAATGTTGGACACATAACATTACCTCTATCTTTGTGACTTTGGAACTTCCCTTCAAAATGGGACCTCTTGGCTTCACTACCCTTTCTCTTACCATTTGAAGTCTTAGGAGCACTCACTTGTTGATTGAGATTAGTTGTCAATTTTGTACCACTTTGGCAAATACCCATAGAGCACTGCGAACTTCCGCATTCGATATATTGTCGTCCTGAGTAGCTTGAGACATATCCTGAAATGTAATGATTAGAAATAAGCCCTGGGGGACCTAACTCTATCACACGACATAGATCATGAAGAAGTGAAATATTTCCTAGAACGCCTCATAGCCTCCCATTCATAGTTGTTATGCGCTTCACGATCATGAATAAGACTCTAATCGACATGGTGTGTTGGACGCCAAGGACATAACAACCTAATGCTCTGACACCAAGTTTTTCATGACATAAGCCTAGGGCCTAGATGTGACATGGCGCATGGTGAACCCATGAGGACCTCAAGCAAGTCTATTGACATATCATTACACATCATTGGTCGCGAAAGCAATAAAATACAACAAGAAATGATAAATAAGGACAACGGGGCTAAGGACAAAGTGGTTAAGGGTGAACGGGACTAAGGGATAACGGGGTTAAAGGAAAATGCAAGCAACGCACATACCTCACTGGATATTGCTCACTTTGAAATTTGAAATTGCAATTGGTTTGCTCTAAAATCAGGGTTAGACCCATTTCCCACTCAATTTTGCCCCTTGAGCAAGAATCTAAAGTTGGATTTTTTAAACGATGCACCGATTTTGAATATATAGAAATTACTATTTCAGGCACTTCTGAGGCACATTTTGGAGAACTTTTTGGAGTCGTTTCATCTAAATAAATCCCTATCCCCGTGGCATCCCCATGACTTAAGTCATACTTACCCACCCCCTAAAACTATGTGCTTGTTGTTCTATTATGTGCTTCTGAACCGATGGCATGTATATGGATGCTATGAGGCTTCTTTGGGAACTCTCGGTTTCCCATTTGTTATCTCACTCCTAGACCCTAGGTTTGTATCATGATACTATTACTTGTGATTTCTCATGCATTGAATTTTATTCATATTGAGCTATATTCCTTGTGCATGCTTAAGCTCACTTTATGCATAATTCATCTCATACGTGCCTATAAGTTATATTTATGAATGACGGCATTACAATTTCATGCATGCATTGCATCTTGCATACTTAGTACATTCCACTGTATTAATGCATATTTTTCCTACATGATTTAACCATGTAGGGATAGGCACTCCTCCACCGGTTTATGGTTGTACTCGAAATTCAAGACTAGCACTTTTATTTGTGGTGAGCCCTTTGTTCGGGACTCTACCATTTTTCACTCTATCATGTATTTTATTTTGAGATGATGTATTTATGGCCCTGTTGAGGCATTCACTTTCTATGTTTTGAAAAAATTGAGTCTTTTTTAATTGATGGAAACCATCCTTATTGCTACAACTGTCCATATGTTAGTCAGTGTGCTTTATAGACAAAATATGTTAGTATTCCATGCTTTTTAATGTCGCTCTTAAAAAGTCTCATAGACCCTCCAAAATGTTACTTCTGCAACATTTATATGTTTATTCCTATAAATTCTTAAGATGAATGAGATGGCTTGCGTGAGGTGTCTTAGAGTATCTCATTCGTCGTGTGACAACTAGACTCCTAGGTAAGGTCGTAATAAACTTGTTATCAAAGCATAAGGTTTAAAAATATTCCTCGGATGTCCATGCATACCTTGTTGAGTAGAGTCTCAATCAAAGTTTTGAACTGTGGCTCTATCTTAGGTGAGAGGCTATGTGATGATTTAGGAAAGTCTTCCTATTTTTCGTATTCATTTCGTGCCTCTAGAGTTGACTAATGTATTCCAATAATGAATGATGATCTTATTTTTATTTCTAGATTATTCTACTAAGGAGGGCTCCACACCAAAGAGGTACACCCGAGAAACAAGTTCCTCTGCTCCGACAAGATGATGGAGTATCTCATGTACAGTTCCATTCCTCCTTTACTTTGTTGACCCAAGAATTGGCCAACCAAGCCAATTGGGAAGTAGTCGTTTCTCCTTAAGTGCCTTCTCCGGCCGTTAGGGTACATGACTTCATGCAGATGAACCTTCCATTGTTTTATGGTTCCAAAATAGATGAAGATCTTATTAATTTTATTGAAGAAGCCTACCGGTAGTTGCAGTGGTAAGTACCTCATCAGAAGAGAAAACCAAGTTGGCTCCTACCAACTCAAAGGAGTGGCCAAGATTTTATATGAGCAATGGGCGGATGGGAGGGACCAAGAAGTGGATCATATCATATGGGAAGAGTTCAAGTGTGCTTTCTTTGACCAGTTCTTCCCAATTGAACTTAGGGACGCAAAGGTCCAAGATTTTATCAACCTTAAGCAAGGGACCATGAACGTGAGGGAGTATGCCCTCAAATTCACCATGGTTTCAAAGTATTTTCCCTTCATGGTTGCGGATCTGAGGCTTTGCATAAACAAATTCATCACCGATATCTCTGATTTATTCTCCATGGAATTCAAGAAAGCTATGCTATTCAAGGAGATGGACATCTCCTATTTGATGACTTATGCAGAGAAAATTGAGGAGAAGCTTCGAGAGAGGGAAAGGTAGTCCAAAAATGGATTGAGATGATTGTGTGAGCTACTCTAACCAAAAGAGTGGTGGTCATTAGTTTCAAGGTGGCCAAAAGCGTGGTCAGCAAGGGTCCTCCAAGACTCCTCCTCCCCCTACCACTAAGGACAAGGGGGTTGCTTCTAAGCCCCAATGCCCATGATTCCCCAAGTACGGAAGACTCCATAACAGTGAATGTCTAGTCGGGACCAATGCTTGCTTCAAATGTAGCAAGCTTGACCACCATGCTAAAGAATGTAGAAGCAGTGATTTAAGGCCCCAAGGTCAAGGTGGACAAGTCTAGGGCACCAAAAGGGCCAATCAGTTATATACTTTTCATGGTCTCCAAGAGATTGAAGAGGCTACGGATGTTGCCATTGGTATGTTAGTAGTTCTTTATTTTTATTCATATGCACTTTAGGTCTTGAAGAAAATTTGTATTTTTAACCATATTTCTTGCCAATAAATTTAATGCATGTCCTCAAAGTCCTCTATAAGCCCTACGAATTAGGTAACCCCATAGGAGAGTCCAATGTCTCTCGGAGAGTCTATAGAAATTATCCCATCTCAATCTTGCATAAAGTGGCCTCTTGTGACTTAGTTGAGCTTTCCATGGTAGACCTTGATGTGATTCGCGGGATCGATTGGTTGCATGCCTCCTATGCTTCCATTGACTATATAACCCATGGAGTAAAGTTCCAATTCCCAAATAAGTCAATTCTTGAGTGGGAGGGTAGTGACTCTACATCTAGAGGTTGGTTCATTTCCTTCTTAAAATCCTATAAAATGGTTTCCAATGGGGTGCATCTACCATTCAGTAAGAGTCAAAGATGTCACTTCTAAAGTTCCTTCGCTTAAGTCCATCCCTATTGTTAATGTGTTTTCCAATGTCTTTCAATATAAGGTACCAGTTATAGATTTACCTCCCGAAAGGGAAATAGATTGTGGTATAGATGTCATATCTGACTAATGATCTTGATCATGTGATGGTAAAATTTTCCTTGAAGATTTGGTGAATTACTTATATGGTGTTCATTTTGATTTCTTCACTGATCATAAGAGCCTCAACCATGTGTTCACCCAAAAGGGTCTCAACTCGAGGAAACGGAGGTGGTTAAATCCACTCAAAGATTAGAACATGAGCATGAAGTATCACATCGAAAATGCTAACGTGGTAGCCAACGCCCTTAGTAGAGTTTCCATTGGTAGTGTGCCTCAACTTGAAGATAATGAAAAATGGGAGTTGGCCAAAGATTTCTATAGGGTGGGTAGATTGAGAGTAAAATTGAGTAAGTCTAGAATTGGTGGTGCAATGGTTCTTCATGGGTCCGTATCTTCTTTGATTGAGGAGGTTCAGACTAAGTAAGTCCCTGATCCCTCTTTTGTTGATTTGAAAGACTTGGTGAAGGATGGAGAGATAGAAGTTTTCTCACAAGGGTTAGATGGGGTACTTTTATATCAATGGAGGTTATATATGCCCAATGATGGTGAGTTAAAAAAGTTGATAATGCAAGAAGCTCATAACTCTTTATATTCCATTCATCCTTGCAGTAAAAGGATGTACAGAGACTTGAGTGAGATCTGTTTGTGGAATGGAATGAAGAAAGACTTTGCCTAATTCGTGTTCTAGTGTACTAATTGCAAACAATTTAAGGTTTAACACCAAAGGTTGGGTGTCCTAGCACAAGACATTGATATTCCTACTTGGAATTAGGAAGAAATCAACATGGACTTTGTAGTGGGTTTTTTATTTCACTCAACTCGGCTACTCAAATGAAGAAGGGGTAATGATCATCAGCATAATTACCCAACTTGGTGGTTAGGGTCAAATCCAATAGGGAAGCATGGTTCACAAATTGAAATGGTTCATTAGACTACACATTTGTAGTATCTGAGGGGTTTGCAATAATTAAATTTAGGATTCAACTACATAATATCTAATTAGCAAATTGATCAACAAATAAGGGAAGATGTTGGGGATGTGCAAATATGGGAATTGATGTACTAGCTGGGTCTAAATATTTGACTAATTGAGTTGATAGTTAGTGAATACGCTAAGTTACTTCTAACCCAGGTTAAATTATGACCCACAATTATTTCATATGATTCAATTACGATATCACACACAGACCGCCAAGGACACTCTTGGCGTATGAAGTCTCAAGAAAACCCCTAATACCTGGGCCATTGAATCGATAGTTATGGACTTCAACTGAAACCCCAGAAGGTTTCAGGCCATTACTTCAATTCTATACTCTAATTATTTTGATTAAAGCAACATTTCGAGATCTAAATTAAACTCCAAGTTTGCAACCTTGAAATCATAGATTAAATATAGGAATAGATGTGTATTCACTCAAATCAATAACAAACAAGTCAAAATTTTAAAGGCCCAATAAATAAATCAAGAACCCATATTAGCAGTACACCTCCAACATAGGGGTTTTAGCCATACATGCTAGAAATTAGATATTTGTTACCAAAAATAGTAGCTGAAGCCATGGGTAATAAGATTGAATAGAGAATAGTTGATTATCACTAGTAGATATTCTCAATTTTTGCTTCTCCAATGCTTCAGAGCCATATCAACCCTTTGTACTCTTAAGAAGGAATAGTCTATGTACTGCTACTCTCTCTATAAAATTAATAAGAATGATATATACAATTTTGTTTTTAATTTGCTATATAGTCAATGCAAAAGTATAAGAATTTGTGTTAAGAATTGTCATTTGACGAACAAGGCTAACCATCGCCAAGAGCTTTAGTGATGCACCAAATGTGCAGTTGACCGCTTTCCTATGCATCCTCTTGAGGCTTATTCCTCTGCAACATTGGGCAATGGTTCTTTACTTTGCTAATGTAGTTTGGTGATTTTTCGAAGTTCCTATCTCATCTCCAGCTTGCCATGGTTTTGCGATTTTGAGTACTACAACTTTAGGCGGTCTCTTGAGCTATTCTGTGGTACGTCGAATATGTTTGGCATTATCGATTCTAGCTGCCCTCCTGACTTGAAGCTTGAACCTTGGTTTCTGCAATGCTAGATAATCTCTGTAAGTGTTTGGTGGATCATCGAATATGTTGGAAAAACTACTTTTCTCCCTTTCTAAGATTTGTCAAGTATTGTCCATTTGTGCACTTTTAATTCAACTTCCTTACATAACACATGTGTAATCTTTAGAGATTGGAAAAAATAGCACATAAGGATAATATTTATGTGCAAAATAGCCCAAAAATAAGTCTGAAATATGGACTCATCAATACCCTCAACTTAATCCTTTGCTTGCCTTCGAACAAATCAAACATCAATCAATCCAATGTCAGAGCTTACAAGCTGCGGCAAAGGAAGCAACACATACATTTCCACCTTTTTCATCTACTCTCAAATTTCCACAAACCACTTACGTGATTTGGAATCCTCAAGAGATGACTAAGGAGTAATAAAAACATGGCTATCCTTACAATTGCTAATGTAACTGCCGATCACTGCCTAAAGGCATCACCATTTGCCCACACACCAAAAGAACACTCTTAATAGACAAGATTATACATTGTTTTCAAAGGATCTCTTCATCTCTCACTCTCCCAATTGAGAAGAAGCATATAAGCTTTAACCCATAGGCTTTCCCTTATTCTCAATCAGAGTTCACTTGACTTTCTTCTGGACTAAGATCCCAAAGGACTTTTTTGGGAATGTGGCTCATCCCTCCTTAAACTCTATACATTCTTTTCACGCTTAAGGGTCCTTTTGCCCCTCTTCTTTTCTTCTCCTTTTGACATCTCTTTCACTTTTGATCTTCCATCCTAAGTGTCTCCCCTTTTTACACTATCCTTCACAATTTTGAAGGATCCTCTTTTTCCAAGCAACACTTTTTCAGTTCAACTTTTTCAACATTTTCCTTGCTTTCATTAATTTCTTGGACTCCTCACCTTTCTTTCTTTTTCTTTTGTCTTTCCTTAACTCTTTAATGAGAGACACCCCTTTCTTTCTTCTAACACCCCCAACTTTGGCGTTTGGTCATCACTTTGCTCATTTCAAGCTTAAGGAGGGATTGGTAAGGAACAAGAAGGATATTGTCTTTCACAAATATGAGTCAAGGCTAATGGTTGTCAAAGAAACGATCAAGGCTCAACGTGCTTCACTAGGGACTGGATTCATTGTCAATGGATGTCAATATGGTCAAACTGAACTCAATGAAACAAAAGAACGTTAAGGTTCTTTCCTAATTCAGAATCAACCAAGTTACTCCTCAAAACAAATAAGGGCAAGTTCTAGGTGTTGGAAAACATTCCTTTCAACAAAATTCCTAATCCCATATTGGCAAAATAGATTCGCATTTAAACAATGGAAACACACTCACAATTTTCGATCATCGGATACCCAAGCTCAATCGCTCACATAGTCAACTCAAGATGCATTTAATCCATACATGGGCTAATTTATCAAGAAAAGGACTAATTAGTGAGTGTGTAGATGGTCCTCGTCCATGGCACCATCTGTATCAAAGATATGGATCATCGATGGTCAGATTGCTAGGGACTATAAACACGATATTCGCATTAAAATTGATTCTCATTTATGCATAGGGTTGGCAAAAATTCAAGGACATCATTTGAAATCACTCATCCATTCAACTCAAAAAGAAGAAAAGTAAAAATAGTAAAACAAATACTACTCTATTACAACCCAATTTAAATTTATTTACGACCGATAAATTCAAAATTGTGTCAACATTCATAAACAAAATTAAAATAAACACCATTGCCTTATCTAATGATAACAAAAACATAAACTAATCATCATTATCCACATAGATAGGAACTCTACATGCTCACCCCCTCCTAAAAAACCATTGTCCTCAATGTGCAAGGAATAATTAAAATCAAGCACAAACGGATGATATAAGTATAAGAATCCCCTTGGTCTGAATTAATCATGTTGTGGTGTTAGTGGAGCTGGAGAAATGGTCCGGTGCATCAATTCCCTCATCTATCGGTGTCACTCTCAATATCAATTAAAGGCCTTATGGGCTTTGGCTCACGTACACTGGATATACCTATTAAGGACATGTCTAGAAATGATGATACTTTCATAGTGTGTATGATTTTTCCTTCTAGCCATGCTCTCTCATCATGGTCCTATTGTCTGGTCTCCACTCCCACTATTTCTTCATCGGTTTCCAGGGTGCTTGCTTCATTGGCTTCTTCACTGTCTTCAGCCAAAATATCCGCATTCAACTCATCATTGGTAACCATAGTCATATCCACTTTGAGTGGATTTTCTAGCCCATCCCAAAAAGTGCTCAAATTTGTGGATCAGAGGACTGCCATCTCCTTTTATAATGAAGAAAATATTAGCTTTTGAAGACAAGGAGTCTTCACTTCCACTACATGTCTTCTCTATAATTATTACCTATCCTTCAAGTTGCCCAACACCTTCTTGTGGTCATTAATCATCACCTCAAACCTATCCATCCATAGCTTTTCTGCCTCAATCAAATCCAGTTGGTTGGCCTCAGCCTCAATATTTGGCCTCAAAGCTTTGGCTATGGCAAGATAACTCAACCCTCGTGGCATGAAGATAGGCTACCTTAGCCAGTTGGCCAAAACCACAAATAGCATCCCTAGTGAGTAGGGGTTGGTCATCTTTGGAATGTGCCTCTACATATGCCTCACCAGTGGAAATAGGGACAGGAAATGAATTTAAAGATGGGAGGAAGAAGTTATACCTACCACGGGACTCAGCTCTACAATGCCAGACTCGAGGGCCTCAACATCAACCACTGGAGTTTTATCCAACAACATCTTTGCTTGTCTTGTCTTCCTCATCCCTTAGAAATACAGCCTCAATTCTTCGGATGTTAGTAGATATCAATAGAGTCACCTCACATCAGTCTTCTTGTTTCTAGACACTTCCTCTTGCTTACACAGGGTTATGATGAGGCTTCGGAATGGTAATGAGGTCTATACTTTTCCCTAGTAAGGATTTCTAGAGTGATGATTGAAAACCAAGATTTAACTCTTTTGTATCCATAATACAAACAATTAGTGCAGCTTTGGCATGTCTAAGTATTGACTCATTTTTAGAATACATCAAGTTTTTATTAATGAATCTAAACCAAAACCCTGTTGGTTTGTTCCTTTCCTTCTTCACAATGATTTTTCCATCCTCAAACCATGAGGGAGGTGGAATTCCAATCAACAGGGCTAATCATGCCTTGATATCCTCAGATGTCTTGAGCTACATTAGATCTTTCATATAGCTTCAGCTTTGGAATGTGCATCACTAAACGTCGTTGATATACATAGGACTTGCACACCTCTAACCTCTATAGCATCAGGAGGTTTAAGTACCATTTGCACTCTACTTTTTCTCTTTAGAAGGGCCTTACCATAGGCGTCATACAACTCGTGGACCAAGTTGGGCATATACGTATCCCGAGGTTTGGTAAAGGTCTGGAAGTTATGGAATTTAAGAACTTCCTAAACCTCTGGGTACCAATGAATTACTCCATCTATTAACATCTATTTGTTTTTAAAATTATCCTATGTCCCTCATCTCTAAGCCTATTTAGATGTCTCGGGGCTATTGTTTACTTGATTTTCTGAGAATATTGTGATAAGTAGTCATATATGGCCTTAGTCCTGAATTCACTTCGATGTATCTTAGGACAAGATTTTGTTACCAAAGGTGAAGGTCTAGTAGATTTACCTGAAACATGCTTCCGCTTGGTCATCTTATAAAGCATGCTCAAAACATTATGTGAGTGTCAATATAAGGCAATTAAGTTCAACATTTATGCACAACAGAATCATTTTAGGTGTACAGGTACATTTGATTGCAAATCATATTCCTCAATTCGTTAAAATGGTTCGGAAGTCTAATAGGCCATCTCCTTTTTGCATAGTTTTTAATCTTCGGATCACTACTGCTTACAGCAATAATGGTGCAAATTCAGAGCTACATCAAATGGATTTGGACGTAGAATCTACCATCACTGAAAGTTCTAGAGATAAACAATAATCAACAATAAGATAAAGCGGTGTGTGACCCTTTGGTACATCCCTGAGTCTAATTTGGCGGTCAAAATAACCATCGTCGAAGATGACCGGCAAGGCCAACTCTCGTGCATTCAAAATTTGATCACTTTTCATGGAAACAATAGGGATAATCACACACTAAAACCCGCATTTAATAACCAATAAATTCTTATTCATTCATTCCTACATTCACATGATCATCGTGCTATAAACTCATTCAAGCAACGTCTCACCTTTAAGAATAGCATCACCCAATCTATCATTGGGCAAGTTCATTTCGCTCAAAAGGTTTTGGGGTTACTCAGTCTTCACCTATAGCCAACATGATCATGATACTATCTCAAGTAAAGGCATTTAACATGGTATCAAAGGAAAAATTGAGACAATACCAACTACCATTCAACATTTGGGAAACAAATAAATCACATTTAACCGTATCCCACATCATCTACACAACCAATTTAAAGCTATTCCAAATGAATCAAAAAAACAAATAAATCACACATATATATCATATAGGGTTTTAAAATCATCACAATGTATCACCCATATGATTTCTATCAGTTTTCAGTCATAAGACATGATTATCAACTCACCAAAACCCTGGTCCCCTTTGTAATCACAAGGTTTTCATACCCACAAAAATAATTAAAACTAAGGGCCAAAAACATACATCTTTAATGATGGATCTATCAATGAGAACCTTGTGTTAGCTTTTGTTAATAAATTTTTCTTCACTCCAATAGAGATTTTGCAAGTGAAAGGCTAAAGGGAAGTATTGTATTGTGAAGGAAGTTAGATGGAGGGAATATGAAAAGTGAAAAATCTAAGGCATTTGAAAAGCCTATAATAGGTTGGTTGATCACGCTCAAGATGCACCTTTCTTTTGAGGTCAAAGTGATCATTGTCAAAAATAATAAACCTAACCAAGGTTAGAGTCAAATCCCATAGAGAATATGGAGACCTTCCAAATTGATTCACCAATAAACAATTCAAGTACTAACTAACTCAATTTCCCAATGAGGGGGGGGGTTGGTTGATAAGAAATTAAACTAAACTAACTGAAATGGAAGACAATCAATAGTGGAGAAAAACTTAGGTATTGTGTTTCCCATGATTAACTAAGTCAATATTACCGGATATCACAATTCTCATCTAGAATATAGCATACAAGACGGTAAATTAAGTTCTTACAACCCTTTGGTCAAAGGTGAAGGTCGACTTTCACTATGGGACGTGGCCCATCTCTATAGTATGCTATACTAACCATTATCCATAGTCCCAGTCAACCTCCCCTTGGTTTAGTTTTGTTGATCAGACAAGAACACATCATCGAACCCTGTTAATCAATCTCTTTTCTATTCATTACCACCTGGATGGAGAAGGTAACACTGTGCGAGTTTTAATTTTTTGACCATTAGAAAACGTGCAAAATGAAGAGATTTAATTAATACATGCAAATATCCATTCTAAGAATTGCAAATAATCCGGGTCTATTTGATTAGATTTTCATGGTTTTTACAACCCCAAATTTTGGGTTTAGCAACTCATGCCATGGGATGATAAAGAAACTATTAGTTGAGAAAACATGATTAATATCTTACCCAAATAGATTGAAGAACAAGTAAATCTAATTATTATTGTAAATCACAAGGTTGAATGATATATTGTATCCACAAGTGTATTCTCTTCTCTAATATTTTGTCCCCAAGTCTAAAACTCTAAAATTGCTCTAATTTTGTGTAATCTACTCTATTCTTTGAAAACCTACTGTTAAGGACCTAAAATTTACTATTTAAAGTATTTACAAACAAGTCCCTAAAAATATTAGAAAACTTGGTTGGCAGCTATTGAGACTCACAGTTATGAGTCGTAACTAGGTTTATAAGTTGTAATCGAGCTTTTATGTTCAGCTTCTTGGAACTGTGGACTTTACTGCTATGAAACTGTCATGACCCAAGCCTAGGGCCTTGATGTGACACGGCGAATAGGGAACCCGAAGAAACCCCAAATAAGCCTCTTAGCATATCACACACACATCCTTGGTAGCAGAAGTAATTAAATACAACAAGTGATATTTGATAGGTACAAATAGGGCTAAGGGACAATCCTGATATCATAAACATCAAGAGTCAAGAGAGAGTCAAAGCTCAAAGCATAATGCAAACATGTCCAACAACACCTCTAAAACTTAGATACTTTGTGTGGGCCAAGACAAGCTACCGGACTCAGCCTTATAGTCAATATATACACAAAAGAAATATAGTCTTAGAACATAGTAGGAGATTCTAAGCATTGTCCCCAAAATGGAGGACTCACCAAATAGCTTGAGAGATGTCGTACTATACACATGGAGGTGGATGATCAAATGGGGCGTTCCTACATGGTGACATCATGCAGCCATAGAGTATGTGTTAATACGTTTGAATGTACTAAGTATATATGATTCAATGCAACAAGTGATATGCACCATAAGCAAAATTCATAACATAGGCAATGGATGAACCTATAGCAATATGGCATGTATCGATGATGCTTGAAGTAAAATCATGCTTATATAGAACATAATACATATTTAAGAAGAGACAATTATAAGGTATATCTAAGGCCTACTACCCCCTAGGAGAGAGAAATGAGGTACGAACCCCTCAATAGGTTGATGAGGTACAAACCCCCCAACAAGATTGATGGAGTGCAAACCCCCCAACAAGGTTGATAGAGTACAAACACCCCAACAAGGTTATCAAGGTACAAACCCCTCGACATGGTTGCACGGGCCTACTACCTCCCGAGTAAGGTAATCGAGGTACAAACACCTCAATAAGGTTACCTAGGCCTACAACCCCCCGAGCAAGGCTTGGTCAATTCCCAACACTATAGAGATAATATCTTGTACAAACATTTCTTTCATCATCATATAGGCATTCAACTGATAAGATATGCATTTGAACTTCAAATCCTCAAGAAACCCATAACCAAACACTTTATCAAACACTTGGCAGGTGTGTAGTGCTAGTGTCAAACCATGCAATTCAAGAGTATAATTGTCACATCCCAACCTAGGGTCATGGCCAGTGCCCGATAGGGGCACTTAGACATATACTAACCCAAATTTCCCAATTTATCCTACCTGGAAACTGACAGGAACAAACTTCATAGACAATTGCCTAAGCCATACATGGGCCATGAAGATTATCACCAAAAATAGCACAGGAGCTTGATCCAACTTTATATTCTTCCTAACTTTGAAGTAAGGTCACAGGATCTGTGACAAGTGGCAAGGTTAATGAAGTGACTTGTGTGCTTACACTTTGAGATCTCATTCCTTGATTCATCTTTAAACCATCAAAATCTTTAGCAAGGAATTTTGGATTTCCTTGCAGTAATCATCCAAGAAAATCTGATGTAAAACCATCACTATATACTTGGTAACACCCTCAAATAATATACATCAAAACCCTTCATCAAAACTCACAATAGATCTTAAATTCATAGCTCAAAACATGCTAAAACAACCATAATTTATGAAATCCCAACATAGTGTAGTGAAATTCATAATAATTAACACCCATGAGTAAATCAACTTTAAATCATGCAAATCTTAAGTAAAAGGAAGCTTGGGTATCATGGGTGAAAGGAACCTATGAAAGAAACCCATATACCTTAGCTTTGGAGAATAGCTTGATGAAGACTAGAGATGGAGACTTGAAGCTTGGATGAGAAACTTAAGATACGGATGAGTTTTGAGACTTGAAGTTAGGAGATGGAATATTGTCCAAGTGTTTGGGAGAGTATTTGGGAATGACTTGAATGATATGAGGGTGAAATAAGGATAAGTATAAGCATTCTCATGCATGGGAACACTTAGGGCCAAGACCGAAAAGTGTTGGAGCTAACTAGCAAAACAGTCACCAAAATACACATCTACATACCTTGGTCGCGTCGCACTACGGGCGCCTAGAACTCACTAGAATTCGCATTTTGGAAATTATAAATTGCTAATCATTTGCTCTTAAATTGGGGATAGACCCAATTCCCACTCAATTTGACCCTCTGATCACGAATATGAAGTTGGATTTTTGATATCGCGTACGAACTTTGAGATATGGATCAATTTGACCCTCTGATCACGATTCCAGGCACTTTTGAGGCACATTTTTTGGCACTTTTTGGGGTCGTTTCAATATCTCCCCTTTAGGAATATTAGTCCCTGAATGTCAAAGTAATGTATATAAGAAGAGTAATGATGAAGAAATCAGCCCCACAACAATGCAACAACATACCTGAAACACCATTTTCAAAATCTCATCATAAGTGTATAATCACCATGAATTTTGTCAATGTAAATATGAATGCATGCAAATAACTTAGGGGGTGGAACAGGAGATATGAAATCACATAGAAGACTTCAAAATAGTACCTTAAGCTTGAGTAGAATGGAAAAGATAGGGGTATCAGTTTTGCATATCTGCTTCGGCCTCCAAAGTAGCACTTTCAACTTATTGATTTCTCTAAAGGACATTAACAAAAGCAAGATCCTTGTTACTCAACCTCTTCACTTGCGTATTATAGATCTCAACTGGAACCTCCTCATATGACAAGTTCTCTTCAACTACCCCACAACATCAAAAGGCACAATGGTATTAGGATCACTGAAACGCCCCACACTTGCCAAAGGAATGCCCCCATAATTGTAGTTCCGTTATATCAAAAAATAGGGATATATAAACACCCCCCTCCACATAGCTCGGAAAGACCCAATGATGTATTTTTTCCATATCTCAAAATCCATGTAGAATTTCACAAATCTGACTTCATATTCTGGTTCAGCGGGCAAAATTATATGGGGAAATAAGTACTTATAAGGTGTACTTTGTCTGTGCCAAGAAAAATTATTTTTGGTGAAACTTCACAAAAATAGTACTTGTCCGCGATGGGTCCGCGACACAGACCTGACGTCGACTAGTTCAAAAATTTATGAAAATTATTCTTTTTATTCTAGGATAATTGGGTAATAATCCTATACCTATATACATGAAAATCCCCCATTTTTTAGCCATTTTGATTCCTAAAAACCAACCAAAACCCTCTCAAAATCCTCTCTAATATTCACCAAACTTTCCATTCATTATCAAGATTTTCAAGAAGTCTTGTTGGAATTCAAGAAAACCAAGTCAAGACCCAAGTTCTCAAGATTCAAGTGTTTCAATCTCTTTCTGGATCTAAAGATTTCATTCAAGCTTCAAGTCTCCATTTCAAATTTTCTTTAAGAAATTATCCAAAGTCAAGGTATGTGGGTTTCAACCATTGGGTCCTTTCACCCATGGTTCCCAATCCTCTTTCCTGCTTAAATTGCATGATTTAAAGTTGATTTTACATATGATTTTTGTATATTAAGAAATTTACTACACAGTGATTTGAGTTCGTGAAAGTATGGCTGTTTAGCATGTTTTAAGCTCTAAATCTTGGATCTAATGTTGGGGTTGATGAGGGGTTTTGATGTATATTTCTTGAGCGTATTTCAAGGTGTTGATTGATGATTTTACAATATATTTTCTTGCATGATTTCATCTCTATATTTTATGGTTTTATACCAGCATTACACACCCATCTATATTATGTTTATGATAAACATCTATGATATTCTAAGATGATCGCCTTGGTTGAAGGTGCGATGTCCATTAACTATTGTTAAAGGGTTGATACCCAGACCAACTAATTGGAGGCTCTGATGCCCATTAACCGAAAAGGGGTTGATACCTTGGCCACCTAAATGGAGGGTGGGATGTCCATTAATCGGCAAAGGGTTGATGGCTTGGCTACCTAAATGGAGGTTAGGATGTCTATTAACCACCAAGGAGTTGATGCCTTGGCCACATAATGGAGGGTGAGATGTCCATTAACCATTATTGAGGGGTTGATACCTTGGCCACCTTAATAAAGGGTGTGATGTTCATCTACCGATGAATGGGTATATACCTTGATCACCCTCCAAGGGGGTGCAAAACCTTTTATTTCTAAGCACTAGTTGCTCGGTCTATGATGATGTTCTCCTTCTACTTATGTATTATGATTTATATAAGCATGATTTTACTCAAGCATCATTCAGACATGTCATATCATTACTATGCTATCCATTATTTATGTTTAAGCATTTTGATTATGTTGCCTATCTCTCGTTACATTGTATCCTACATACTTATTACATTCAAATGTACTAACGTATACTCTATGCCTACATGTCATTACCATGTAGGAGACAGAGCTCCATTTGGTCATCATCCCCCTCCACGTGGGTAGTGGCTTCCATTCAAGCTAGTTGGTGGGTCCTCATGTCCGAGGAAAATATCTATGTTCTTATGTTATGTATTAAAGGCTACCTTTCCTTTTGTTATACTTTGACTATGAGGGTGATCCCGGTATCTTGTCTTGGCCCCGCTAAGTTCCATGTTAGAGGTGTTGTTAGACAAATATATATTATGCTTGACCTTTGACTCACTTATGTTATTCGAGTTATTGAAATATGACTCTCTCTCATAGTCCCAATTTTCCCTTGTTTATGTTTCTTATGATGAACTATCTTACTTCCACGGCCAAGGATGTGTGATAATATACTATGAGGCTTGTTTTTGGTTCATTCAGGTTCCTCACCGGTCACGTCTAGGTTCTAGGCTTGGGTCATGATAAAGATGGTATCAGATCACTAAGTTGATAAATCCTCAAATTTCAACACACCACGTTGATTAGAGTCTTATTCATGGTTATGTTGTGCACCACATCTATGAGTAGGAGGCTATGAGATGTTTTAGAAAAAGTTTCCCTTCTTCATGTTCTAAATCATGCTATAGAGTTGTAGGAAGTTTTTCCCCCAATAATTGTTCTTTGTTATGCTAGATCATATCTTACACTAGAGGAAGAAGGGCCTAAACACCTGAGGAGCAACCTGCCAATGGTGAGTTTCAGGAAGCCCTCACTATGCTTGCCCAATTGTGGCCAACCAAGTCAACAAAGGTGCCCAAGCCCCTAATGCTACTACCCTGAGATCTAGGGTAAAGCAATTTATGAGGATGAATCCTCTGGTATTTTATTGGTCAAAGGTAGATGAAGATCCAAAAGAATTCATTGATGAGGTCTACAAGATTTTGACCATCATAGGTGTTGGGCCTAGTAAAAAGGTGGAGTTGGCGGTGTACTAACTCAAAGTGGTATCCCGAATATGGCATGATCAATGGAAGGGGGGAAGTGAAATGGTAATGTTGTTCTATGGGAGGAGTTCAAAGTGGCCTTGCTTAATCGATTCTTCATACAGGAGCTTAGACAAGCTAACCTAGGGGAATTCTCGAACTTGAAACAAGGTGCTATATGTGTGAGGGAGTATTCCCTCAGATTCACCCAACTTTCAAAATATGCTCCTCAATTGGTGCCCGATGCAAGGAGTAGGATGAATATATTTGTGAAGGGTGTCTCTGACTTGATAAGTGAGGAATGCTGGTCTACTTTGTTGATTGGTGACATAGATTTATCCCGGTAGATGATGTATGCCAAACATTTGGAGGAAGAAAAGATGAGGGAGAAGAGGGGTAAGGAGGCCAAGAGGGCCCATTTTAAAGGGAAGTTCCAGAGCCACGAGGAAAGAAGGGTTATGGTGCCTTATGCTAGATGCCCAAGGTGTGGTCGATGCCATGATGACCCATGCTTGAGAGGTACCGATGCTTGTTGTAGATACGGGAGATGGGTCATAAGATAAATAATTATCCTCGTAAGCGCAATAAAGCTAACGGTGGTGAAGTTGATCAAGGGGGTTCTCCAAGACGTAATAAATTCTATGCTTTTCAAAGGAGGCAAGAGGTAAATGGGGCACACGATGTTGCTACTGATATGTTGAAGTTAGCTTGACTTAGATGTGTGTGCATTGTTGGGGCTGGTGTACTATTGTCTCTTTCTTTATTCTTTTGGTTGTTTGTAAGCTTCTTGTGTGCCCAAGTTGTTATACGAACCTTTGGTGTTTACCTCACGGTTGGGTATATTGTTGGTAGAAAGTCCATAAGTATTGTCCATGTTCATATTGCATTTGGTCTTGCCTTGTGGCTTGTTGGATTTGATGTGGTGGATTTTGATGTTGTACTTGGAATGGAATTGTTGCATGCATGTTATGTCACCTTTGGTGGTAGGACTCGTAGAGTTAGATTCTAACTCTCTAATGAACCCGTGTTTGAGTGAGGGGCTGTCAAGAGGTAGCAAAAGAGGTAGGTCCATTCTTGTCTTAAGGTTCAATTGATCTCTACGGGTTGCCCCAGGTTCTTATCGGATAGAAGTCTTGTCTTGTGATCTTGGGTGAACTTAGCTTGATGTGTTAGAGGTCTTGGGATAGTTTTGGCTGGTTGCATAGCATGTTTCCATTGAGTGTAGAACCCGTAAGGTTGTAATAAGATAGTTGAGAATGATCGATCTATTTGGTCAACTACAATTGGTTGGTCACTTCTCTAAGATTGATCTTTGGTTCAGATTTTGTCCCCAAGTAAGGATGAGGGTAGGTCATATCCCTAAGTGTCTTTTCAGAATATGAATGAGCATTAATAGCATTGGTAGAGTTGCTTGGTTGACTTATACATCGGCTATGTTTATGGGTTTCATGAATAGGGTCTTAAAACCCTACCTCGGCATGTTTATGGTGGTCTCTAGTTATGAATTATTGATTTATTTAGAGTTTGTGAATTATTTGGGACTAGTGTTGCAAGTTTCAGGGGATGAGAGGTTGTTTGCAAAATATGATAAGTGTGAACTGTGGGTAACAACTTTAATGATTATGAATGAGTGTGCAATATATTTCCCCATTGAGGCTAATGTTGTCGTTGATGCTCTAAGTGGGTTTCCTATGGGTAGCCTAGCATATGTGGATGATGGTGACAAGGAGGTGACTAGAGATGTCCATCAGTTGGCTAGATTGGAGGTTCGGTTGGAGGAAGTTGAGCATGGTGGCGTAGTATTATTGATGGTTCCAAATCTTCATTGGTTGAGGAGGTCTAGTTTAAGCAAGGCCTCAATTTCGTCTTATTAGAGTTGAAGTTTTGTGTGAGAAGATGATAGAATAGAAGTTGTCTCCCAAGGGGGAAATGGTGGTTATGGTACCAAGTGTGTTAGGTGCATTTAAGGTTGACAAATGAGTTATGGCTGTGAGTCCTTTTAAAGTTTAGAGAAAGTTGGTAAGATTGCATATGGATAGGATTTTCCTAGGGATATGACTATGGTTTGTTCTGTTCTTCATGATTCTAGGTTGAGGAGATGTGTTGGTGGCTCTAGTGCTATAGGACCCTTTGAGATGGTGGGTGATATGGATGATAAGTTGACTTAGGAGAAGTTCCCAGTGGAGGTGTGGATGGATGAGTGAAGAAGTTGACAAATATTGATGTAGTGTTTGTCAAGGTCTTTTTTTGGTGTAGACGTCTATTCATACGTGTCTCTCGGGGAGCTGTTGCGAGCATGGAGAAGAAATATCCATATCTTATTCGTTCTATTCAAGCTTATGATAACACGTCAAGTCCATTCCTATGATTCCAAGTCTTATGTTCATCCCAATGTCATTCATATGCATTCATGTTTATGTTGACAAGTTCATGATGATTTTTAAACTTATGTTGAGATTTTAAATTGTGTTTAAATACATTGTTGCATTCATATGTGGGCTGAAATTATCTTATTCACGTCTCTCATGTACATTTCTTTGACATTCGGGTATGAATGTTCCCAAGGGGGAGATATTGAAACGCCCCACACTTGCCTAGGAATGCCCCCATAATCGTAGTTCCCTTATATCTCAAATTGGGGATATTTAAACACCCCTCCACGTAGCTCGAAAAGAACATATGATGCATTTTTTTTCAAATCCGACTTTATATTCTCGTTCAGATAGCAAAATAGGTGTGAAAACGAGTACCTACAAGGTATACTTTGTCTGTGCCAAGAAAAATAATTTTTGGTGAAACTTCGCAACAGTAGTTGTCCGTGATGCGGACCAAACATGAACTAGTTCACAAATTTCCAAAAATTATTCTTTTTACTACAAAGCAATTGGGTAATAATCCTATACATATATACACAAAATTCCCTCATTTTCTAGCCATTTTGAGCCCTAAAAACCAACAAAAACCTCTCAAAATCCTCTCTAATCTTCATCAAATTCTCCATTCATTCTCAAGGTTTTCAAGAAGTCTTGTCGGAATTCAAGGAAACTAAGTCAAGCCCCAAGTCCTCAAGATTTGTCCCATTCTCTTTCCGGATCTAAGGATTTCATTCAAGCTTCAAGTCTCCATTTCAAATCTTCTTCAAGAAACTCTCCAAAGTCAAGGTATGTGGGTTTCAACCATCAGGTCCTTTAACCCATGGTGCCCAATCCTCTTTTCTACTTAAATTGGATGATTTAAAGTTATATTTACATGTGGTCATGTATATTAAGAAATTTACTGCACAGTGATTTGAGTTCATGAAAGTGTGGTTGTTTAGCATGTTTTGAGCTCTAAATCTTGGATCTAATGTTGGAGTTGATGAGGGGTTTTGATATATATTGGTTGAAGGTGTTGCAAGGTGTCGATTAATGGTTTTACAATGTACTTTCTTTCATGAATACATCTCTATATTTCATGATTTTATACTAGCATTACACACCCTCTAAGTGTTAGATAAAATGTTCAGATGTGGTTTCTTGAGGAATTGAAGGTCCAAAGCATGTATTACGAGTTGAATGACTTTATGATTATGAAATGAATGTTTATATGATCTATGTTTATGAGAAACATCTATGTTATTCTAAGATGACTGCCTTGGTAGAGTGTGTGATGTCCATTAACCATTGTTGAGGGGTTGATACCATGACCACCTAATTGGAGGTGTGGTGTCCATTAACCGGCAAGGGGTTGATATCTTGGCAACCTAAACGGAGGGTGGGATGTCCATTAACTGACAAGGGGTTTATGCCTTGGCCACCTAAATAGAGGGTGCAATTTCCATTAACCGGTAAGGGGTCAATGCTTTTCCCACCTAAATGGAGGGTGGGATGTCCATTAACAATTGTTGAGGGGTTAATACCTTGGCCACCTTGATGAAGGGTGTGATGTTCATTTACCAATAAAGGGGTATATACCTTGATCACCCTCCAAGGGGGGTGCCAAACCTTGGATTCTAAGAACTAGCTTCTTGATCTATGATGATGCTCTCCTTCTACTTATGTATCATGATTTATATAAGCATGATTTTTCTTCAAGAATCATTCATACATGTCATATCATTACTATGCTATCCATTGTTTATGTTTATGTATTTCGATTATATTGCCTATCTCTTGTTACATTGCATCCTACATACTTAGTACATTCAAATGTACTAACGCATACTCTATGCCTACATGA